>SNQJ01S0181420.1:0-19272 GCA_010110895.2 Picea sitchensis
TCTCCCTCGTTGAGAGGGAGTGTTGATGTTTGGACAACATCGGGAAGACATTCTCTTAGAATAATAATTAATAATATAATTATTGATTATTAAATATCATATATAATAAGTAAATGATAATAATAAATATTTATTGATTATTCAAGGGACACATCCTTTCATGGATGGTCACCATATGTTCCATATATATGGAACACTCATCATTGTAATAATATATCGATTATATCTCATATGAAATAAAACAACATCAATATTATATTGTTTTTAATTTATGTCTTTTTATAGTATATAACTTCAGTATTTGTTTTGTAGTTGGTGATTAGGTAGAACATTAGCGTGTTGTCTACAGAAAGGAAGGAATTGTATAGTCATTCAAAGTGACCCAATGTAGTGCAGTTTTATTCAACATAAAGAATTAATGCTATTCCAGCTCTTCCAGATGAAATGCAAGAAGTTGGATTGATGAAAGGAGATTTTAGTGAATCAAAGGTGGAAAAATTGTCAAAGGAACCTCGAGTACATTAGGAGGAATGATTGGAAAGATCAATTTGGACAACTTGCGGGTATCAAAGAACCAATGGAAGAAAAAATGACACAATGGAAGCACAAAATGGTGTCAAAGAAGATGATAATGTGTCTGTTGAAAATGATGAATTTGGGATATATGATATTGTTGATTAGTTTAAAGATGTCTTTGAAGAAGATGCTCAATTTTGCAAATTTTTGATGAGCTATAACTGTAATGTTTTGACTTTCAGATTTTAAAATAAGAATAAAGATGTATCTATTGTTGTTTTGTGATGAATATTTTTATTGTTCTTTTTTTTTCATTTTATTTATATGTGAATCACTATACATATGAAAATTTTATTAAATGTTGTCATTTTTTACTTCAAATGTATAAAAATATGAAATAAAATGATAACTTTTTTACTTTTTTGGTTCAATTATGTCCTTAAATATGCTTTATTTGACATATTATTTTAAGGAATATGTACCAAAATGTATAGGTTTTTATTATATATGGCTATTAAAGGTGTATTTTTTTGTTAAATATTCAAAAATAGTGTTATTTAACTACAAATTTTTTCGATGTATTGAAGTAAAGGTAAACAATGTGTTAAAAATGATGTTTTTCACTATATTTAAAAAGTATGGAACAATAAATTAATTAATGAGACAATTATATGAAAAATCGTAACTTCAAAAAAGTAAATGGTAAAAAATATTTTTAAGATTGAAAGAAACATGGAAAAATGACTAAAAACATAGTTGAATAAAAAAAAATAGAAAAAATTCAAAAAAGAAGAAAAATAAGCATTTTAAAAAATAATGTGGAAACATTGTGGATCGAAAAATTTAAAATATCGAAAAACCATCTAAAAATGGAGGGGGGTTCTACCGGTAGCACCATTTTTAAAAACGGGGTAAAAAATTGGACCCCCAAAAAAATGAGAACTATGTAGATTTCTCGTTAAGTTGGTAACTATGTTCGGTACATGGATGAGTCTACTGGATCAGAATCAGAGTCTCTCGACTTCCTCAGATATGTTACCATGGGAGTTGTCATGGATTTTCAATACATCATCCCAAACATCTGAAGGATCTTTACAACATACTACCCTTACCCTAGGAAGATTTCACCACACTTTTGTCATACTTCTAGTCCCAAATAGTAATACATGAGACCAATATCCTTCATCTTGAATTCAAAGTCTAGCTCCTTCTTACACTGAATAACGAAAGGCTCTGCACCTTAACACCTTGAGTTTTCTCTATGTATGCTTCTTCTTTTATTACTTCTTTGAGAAAATTAGTCTTTACATCCATCTAATGTAAACTCCAACCTATGGATGGCGCAAGAGATATAATGGCTCTGATAGAGGTATATCTGGAAACTGGAGCAAATGTTTGATCATAGTCTTCTCCCTCCTGCTGGGAGAACCCTCTAGCCACGAATCTTGCCTTGTATTTATCGATAATCCCATTTATTGCATGCTTTATCTTGTAAACCTGTTTTGAAGTGACTACAAAATTTTCTTCAAATCTAGGCACACTTTCCAATACATCATTTTTTTATGGATTGAAATTCTTCCATCATGGCTTCCTTACGTTCTTTTTTCTTGATTGATAGCCAATGATCCTCAAGTGTTCAACACTTGGCTTCTTTTCCGGAGAAAGATTCTTTTGGATTCATGTTCTTCAATATATGATGAGGACTTCTATTATGAACATATACGGCTGCCATAGATGCTTCTCCCCATAGAAACATGGATAGATCTTGATCATTCATCATTACCTTGATAGATTCTTCAATGGATCGGTTATTTCTTTTTGCTACACCATTCTACTAAGGATTGTAGGGAGTAGTGAGCTCCCTCCTGATCCCGACCTCTCTATAGAATGTCTTGAAATCATCTGAGGTGTACTCCCCCACTTAGTGAGGAGGTTGACGTTGGTTCACATACATCTAAGAGAATGATGTCCAAATATTCTTTTTTCTTTACACACTTATTTTAGAATTGGTACTTGGTGAGATCACATGTCTCAGAACTTGATGGAGTCATCTCCTCCATGTTTGCAACTGTCACTTTAGCTCCTTCTCAAAGCTATCGCTTGTAACCTACCTGGAACAAGAACAACAAGAGAAAAAGTATTTCCAATAACATTTTCGTAAGAACATATCTATGGTAACAATGATCATAGAATTACCAAGGTGACCTGCCCAGGAACATGAAATATCTCCTAGAGGAGATGTTAGTTCATTTTGAAAACAAGTGCAACAAGCATCTATATCAATAGTACTTACATGCAACAAGTATACCTAGCAGTAATATAACCTTTCAAAGATTGTTGTCACAACTATAGCAACTATCAAACTTGATATGTGCAAATATTAACAATTTGATCAATCAAACCTGGAACCTGGAGCCTCAACTGCTTGTTTCTATGAATGTATTGAATCCAAGATCATTCCGTGGACAAGGTCTCTTGTACATTCCTTGCAAAACACACTCATGCTTTTGTTGGATGATATAACATGAAAATCATATACAAGTGCATACCTTTGAAATTTGCAACATCGTTCAACTTATCTTCTAATCTGAAACTAAACACCATATTGACAAGAAGAGATTAAAAACTGAATAAAAAAGGTTCAATGATTAGAACAAGCTAGAGACCCTGAAATTTCAACTTTGACCACAAAATTAATTTTTACCAAATGTCAACTTTGACTTTGACTAAAAACTCAAACTTGACATTTTTGTTGGTTGATGAAACCGGAGGGTGCACTAGGCTAGGGCACACTAAAATATCTAGAAATTAGGTTCAACACTTCTCTTAAGGTGCCCAAAGAGTTGGATTAGGGTTTTTTGCAGCTATAAAATCAGAAACCCTAGTTGCAGCTGCAACTGGTGCCACAACGAGCTTAACACAGAATTTCCACGCTACCTTCCAGTGGCTAGAATGTCTTGAAGGTGGTGTGGGCCCATAACATGTTAATATGTGCTCGTTTAACCATAGACAATATCTCAATATTGTTACCCAACCATAGGCACGCAACCACCCTTGAACACTGTAACCTTGACAAATAGAGTAATTTCGAAAGCAGTACCAAACCCAATAGATAACCAAGAGATAATGTATCTCTCTCTCTCCAATAATAGTGCACCATTAAAAAATTTCACAAACCATAGACCAAGACCAAAAACCTAGTTGCAGTAGCTGCAGCTACACTCGTCATGTAGACTTGCGCACCACTTGACTTGTGTGAGTTGTGAGTGAGTGAATGACCAAATGAGCTCAAGCACCCTCTATTTATAATGCTCTTTGTCACCTGTCTAGACCGACTTCTCCTTTTAGAGTCTAATACTTCAATATTAATTATTTTATTGAGTCAACTTATCTTATAGGGTTTCTACACATCTGTTTAGGGTTTCTCTAGCTTCACATAATATTATAATCTCGTTAAAGGTTACAGGTGGAGGTTAATACCTCCCGCAACTACTGTAACATCAACAGAGACTTCACCATGGAACATTTTAGAATGATATCATACCATCTTATCATTGTGCATTAAAACCGCTCCCATAACATATCAACTTGCATTTGTTTCCACTTTGAAAGGATTATGCAAATTAGGAAATGCAAGAACCCGTGCTTGACTGATCTTACAATTCATCTTATCAAAAGTTTTATGTTGACTCTTCCCCACTAGAAACTCTTACCACTGGTTTTTATGGCATGAAATGGTGCAACGATGCTATAAATTTTTCATATGTGCCAACAAAGATCCTAAGTTCAATGACAATAATAGGAACCATGAACTTTAGTGATGCAACCCCCCCTTTCTCTCTTAAGGGTTACGCGACCTCCCGGTTAAGGATCTTCAACTCCGAGCCAAATTGTCTCTCTGAGACCTTGATGGTCTCACTTATGAATTACCACAGGTCCTTTTGGTCCTCTGTTGCAGGTTATATGGCACCCACGACCTCCTTCTTCGTGTGAATAAACTCTCGGGTTTCAAGCACAAACTCTCTTCTCATTAGCTCCATATCGCATGTGAACTTGGGCTACATCCTTGCGTAAGTGAATGATTACGGGCACATCCAAGAGTGGTTTGGGATCATCCTATTTTCTCCCCACAATTTACCTCCACCATGTTCCTCTTCACCGATGTCATGGTTTCGATTGCGGCCCACCCTCAAAATTTTAACGTCCGGGCACTTTCTGGACCCACAATCGAGCGTGACCGTCGATCTTATGATCTTGACGGTGCTTCTAGAATGATGGTTGAGATATTCCTCTTTCAAACCAACGATTCAGATCTAATTCTCCCAAATCAGTTGGTTGATATTTACTTTGAGTCTTTACTCGGAGCCCACGAATTTATGCCACCTGCCCTCTGGATCAGACGATTGACGTTTACTTCGGGTCTTTATCCAGGATCCATAGATTTGTGCCACTTGTTCTTCAGATCTGATGGTTTAGATCTACTTCGGACGATCTGACTCTTGAGATTTTCTCTGGATAATTAGATGGTTGATATTTACTGCAGACGATCGGACGGTCCCAAATTACTTCGGGACTTCAGAACTTTGGAAAGTCCCCTCTCTTGCGTGTGCGAAACGCTAAGGCTTGCACACCTTGATTTGATCGGACGATTGTTGGTCGTTTGAATCGGTGATCCAATGACCACTATCTCTCTCCCTCCTGAGCTTTAAACTTCCTTTGACTTAGAAGAATTTATAAGTATCCAAAGGCCTCGCCCTTTGTTCCTCCTACGAGTCCATCTCTTGGACCGCGTCTACACTTCTGGAAAGTGTTATCCCTTCTGATCTTTTGTCAATGGACTTTGACTTCACCCTAGCGCACACTTGCGCTCGGCATTCAAACTTGCACTGGTTCTCCCTAAGTTTTCAACTTCCTCAGTTTCTAAGGGACTCGACCCTTATACGTCTTTCAAAAGACTTTAAGGTGCCCTCCTAGCATAGTCTGCGCTCAATCTCCTGAGCTTTCGAACTTGAAACAAGTTCTCCTCTACGTGCACTCCTTATGCTTAGTATGCACACTCTGCATACAAAAGTTCCATGCTATCTCTTATGAGTTTCGAGTCAAAAACGACTCTCTTACACACACTCCTTGCGTTCAATATGCACTCCTTGCATAACTTACAGAAGAGAACAATTGAAACTTATAGTAACATAATACAGTTTCAGATACTCGAAACGAAAACTCATTCATTCATGAAAACAACAATATCGAGGAATTGAAAACAGTAACAACACTATGTATTTGGATCAATTTCCCTCTGTTATATTCATTCAAAAGTAAATGGCTACAACTATGATCAAACAAGATCTAAAAACTCAGAATTTTCCTACTAACTCGCAACAGCCTCATTTGGGCGTACAAAACCTCTATTTATCTCAGAGGGTCCTTAGGTTTCCCCCCGACAACTCGTCTACTTGAAACGAAAACCTAACTGCTACCTAAGTTCCGTTACATTCAAGGCTAGTAGTGAAACTCCCAAATCACTCGTGATCATCAGCTTCCAAGTGCTTGATCTTCTTCTGTTTTTCCAATCAGCTCCAAAATATTCGCAGTAACTCCCAGTGTTTCAGATTTCGAAATGATCCACAGGTATTGAGTTGTCTTGCCACGTGTGCTCGTTGATGATGCTCCTGCATCATACTCCCCTGGACAAAAATTTATGGACTCTTGTCCATGAGCTCCTGCACCGACTTTCCATGCTTCTAGATATCAGCTTTATTTTCCCAACTGGCATCTTCTATTGGGTGTCCCTTCCACTTGACCATATATTCAAGATGGGTCTTCCTCTTGGTCTTCTTGCTAATCCTTTGATCAATAATCTTCTCCAACTATGGTTTCTCTGCTATAGCCATTTGTTTCTCCCACTGAATCTTCTCTTGAACTTCTGATCCCTCTAAGTCATATTACCTATAAGGGTATAGGTCTAAAACGTTGAATATGGGTGATATGCCCACATCATCTAGAAGCTCAATCTCATAGGCATTTGCACCAAACTTCCTTAATATCTTACATGGCCCTATCTTCTTCATCTTCAACTTGTTATATGTTCCCCAAGGGAACCTTTCTTTCCTGAGATGTGTGAGAACCTAATCTCCTACTTCAAATTGAAGTTCTCTGCGATGTTGATCAACTTTACGCTTGTACTCTTGGTTATAGCTCTGCAACTATTCTCTGATCTGGTTATGGAGCTTCTGCATTTTTGCAGTAAAATATTTTGCTCCAGCGCTTATGATCTCACTCTGTTCCAAATCTCTCAACTCAGATACTCCCCTGGGTTGTGTTCCATACAGTATTTGGAATGGTCTCTTTCCAATGATCTTTTTGGGTGAGTCATTGTATGCAAATTCTGCTTGTGGTAGAATCTCATCCCACTGATTATGATGCTCAGTGACCAGAATCCTCAATAAGTTTCCCAAACTTCTGTTTACCACCTCATTCTGCCCATCTGTCTAAGGGTGATAAGTTGAGATGAAGGACAAATTTGTCCCCAATTTCTTCCACGGTGTTCTCCAAAAATGAACAACAAATTCAGTGTCTTTGTCTAAGACAATGCTTCTGGGTAGTCCGTGAAGTCTCACAACTTCCTTGAAAAACATATTTGCAACATGTGTTGCGTCACTGGTATTCTGGCATGGGATAAAGTGTGCTATCTTTGAAAACCTATCCACCACCACGAATATGGAATCACATCCTCTTTGCATTCTTGGTAGTCCCAACACAAAATCCATTCTTATTACATCCCAAGGCCTCTCCGGTATTGGAAATTGTTGATACAATCCAGTGTTTTGTCTTTTTCCTTTTGCATGTTGGCAGCTTCTGCATATGTTCACAAACTTTATCACTTCTTTTATCATACCTGGACAATGGTATGAACTGCTCAACTTTGCAAATGTCTTATCATGGATGAAATGTCCATCCAATCCCCCACTATGCTTTTCCTTCAAAAGGTTATCCCTCATTGAGAATTTTGGTATGCACAACTGATTTCCCTTGAACAACAATCCCTCTTGAATCATATACTCTACCCACTGGCTCCTGTCTCTCAGCACAAGATTCGCACATGCTTCGTATGCTTCCTTGAAGTATGGATCATCATGATACATATCCTTAAGGTGTTCAAACCCCAAGGTCTTCATCTGAAACTCCTGCAGAATCAAACATCTCATGCTCAATGCATCATCAACTTTGTTAGAATTCCCAGCAATATTTTTTATGAAAAAAGTGAAATTCTGCATAAATTCAATCCACTTTGCATGCCTCTAATTCAATTTTTCCTGTCTGGTTATGAATTGTAAAGCTTGGTTGTCACTATACAAGACAAATTCTTGTGAAACAAGGTAATGTCTCCATTTCTTCAAGGCTTGAATTATGGCATAAAACTCCTTATCATATGGAAAGTATTTTCTCTTGGTCTAATTCATCTTCTCACTGAAATAGGCAATCGGTCTATTATCCTAGCTCAAAAATGCTCCAATTGCAACTCCACTTGCATCACATCTCACTTGAAATGTCTTTCCAAAATTTGGTAAGATCAGGATTGGTCGTTCTATTATTTTCTCCTTCAGTATATTGAAGCTCCTCTCAGCCTCCTCTGTCCATTTAAAAGACTTGTGCTTGTTCTTCATTGTATCCATCATTGGTGCACAAATTCCACTGAAATCTCTGATGAACTTCCTATAGAAACTTGCTAATCCAAGGAAGCTTCTTACCTCAAACATACTCCTTGGTGATGGCCATTTTTTGATTGCTTTCACCTTCTCTGGATCCATCTTCAGTTCATTTGAAGAGTTCACAAAACCCAAGTAAATGAGTTATGTCTTCATAAAAGAGGACTTCTTGAGATTTATCAACATCTTCTCCTGTTCTAGTCTCCTCATCACTAGTTTCAGGTGTCTCAAATGCTCCTCTTTAGTCTCGCTAAAGATCAATATTTCGTCTAGATACACAACCACAAACTTGCCAATGAAATCTTTTAGTATTTCATTCATCAACCTCATAAAAGTACTCGGGGCATTTGTTAATCCAAATGGCATAACAAGCCACTCATACAAACCTTCATTTGTCTTAAAGGTTGTTTTCCGCTCATCACCTTCTCTCATCCTTATTTGGTGATATCCACTTTTCAAATCTATCTTAGAAAATATATTTACTCCACTTAAACAATCCATTAAGTCATCCATTCTTGGCAAAGGAAATCTATACCCGGTGGTGATATTGTTAATGGCTCTTGAGTCTGTACATATTCTCCATCCTCCATCCTTATTTGGACTCAACACAGTTGGTACTNGCTCAAAAATGCTCCAATTGCAACTCCACTTGCATCACATCTCACTTGAAATGTCTTTCCAAAATTTGGTAAGATCAGGATTGGTCGTTCTATTATTTTCTCCTTCAGTATATTGAAGCTCCTCTCAGCCTCCTCTGTCCATTTAAAAGACTTGTGCTTGTTCTTCATTGTATCCATCATTGGTGCACAAATTCCACTGAAATCTCTGATGAACTTCCTATAGAAACTTGCTAATCCAAGGAAGCTTCTTACCTCAAACATACTCCTTGGTGATGGCCATTTTTTGATTGCTTTCACCTTCTCTGGATCCATCTTCAGTTCATTTGAAGAGTTCACAAAACCCAAGTAAATGAGTTATGTCTTCATAAAAGAGGACTTCTTGAGATTTATCAACATCTTCTCCTGTTCTAGTCTCCTCATCACTAGTTTCAGGTGTCTCAAATGCTCCTCTTTAGTCTCGCTAAAGATCAATATTTCGTCTAGATACACAACCACAAACTTGCCAATGAAATCTTTTAGTATTTCATTCATCAACCTCATAAAAGTACTCGGGGCATTTGTTAATCCAAATGGCATAACAAGCCACTCATACAAACCTTCATTTGTCTTAAAGGTTGTTTTCCGCTCATCACCTTCTCTCATCCTTATTTGGTGATATCCACTTTTCAAATCTATCTTAGAAAATATATTTACTCCACTTAAACAATCCATTAAGTCATCCATTCTTGGCAAAGGAAATCTATACCCGGTGGTGATATTGTTAATGGCTCTTGAGTCTGTACATATTCTCCATCCTCCATCCTTATTTGGACTCAACACAGTTGGTACTTCTCATGGACTCAAGCTCTCTCTGACCAAACCCTTGTCTAACAATTCCTGGACTTGGTTCTTTACCTCCTCATTCTCTCGAGATGTCAGTTTGTATGCTTCTTTGTTTGGAAGACTTGCTTCTGGTATCAAATCAATATGATGGTTGATACTTCTGATGGGTGGTAATGAGTTAGGAAACTCATCCACCAATATGTCAGCAAAATTATCCAACAATTCCTGAACTTCTTCAGGCAAATCATCCATCGAAGTACTTGTAAGGATAACTCTGGGTTTCCTCACCACAACAAATTGCATCTCTTATTATTTCTTAACTTCTTTCAGAAGCTCCTTCCCACTCATGAGAAGTATGCTTGTGTTGGCTTCCTCTTTCACTTTCTTCTCCTTTATCGGCAGAAACATGTGTGTCCTACCATTCTTATCCAAGGTTTATGTATTCTTCCTTCCATCATGAATGACATTCTTGTCAAACTGCCATCATCTTCCCAATAAAATATGGCATACATCCATGGGAATTACATCACATAGAATTTCATCTCTATATCCTCCTATCTTAAATTCAACCAAGAATTGTTTAGTAACCATTACCTGGTGTCTTTTCTGCAACCATGAGACTTTGTATGGCTTCAGATGTGTAGTTGTCTCCAGCTCCAATTTCTCCACCATCTCTCTGGATATTAAGTTATAAGTGCTCTCGCTATCAATTATCACCTTGCATACTCTATCTTTAGTCTTGCAAGCTGTCTTGAAGAGCCTGTTCCTCTACACTGGATTTTCAACTTCTGCCTCTGGTTTTAAAAGAACCTTTCTCAACATTAGGGATGTTCCATCCTCTACTCCTTCTGCTTCAACATTCCTTCTTTGTGCTTCCGAAATGTGAGATTCACCTCCTCCTTCTTTCTTTTTCTCGGGAAATTCCCAAGACATGTGCCTTGTATTTCCACATGCATAACACCTTACTTCTCCTATGCTTCTTCCTCTTCCTCTAGAAGAACTTCTTCCACCATCTTGTCTTCCTCGAGAACTTCCTCCTCTTTCCGAGTGACTATGTGGTTTCTCAGTCTCATCTTTGGATTTGTGTGCCTTATCATGGGCAACTTCGTTGCCTTTGTTCGGGACTGGGCTTTTACCTTTGCCTCGATGGCTTTGTTTTCTAGTCAACTTCTCCTCTTCCTTCAGTGAAAACTGATAAGCATCCTCCACTATCCTTACTGACATCATGCTGATTTCATCCTGGATTTCATACCTCAGGCCATTTATATACCTTAAAAATGTTTTATTCATCTTTCTCTCTTTGTCCAGTTTTGATGTTCAACTTGTAGAACTCCTCTGTGTACTCCTTAACTGTCATACCCTTCTACCTCTGGTTCTGCAACTTCCTAAACAGATTGATCTGATAATCTTTGGGCATGAATTTAGCCTTCAACTTGGCTACCATTCTGTCCCAATTATTTATCTTATGTTTGCGTTTGCTTCTCCTCTCAGCCTGTAGTTCATCCCACCATAGTGATGCATGCCCTTTTAGTCTGGTAATAGCATGTCTCACCCTCTTCTCTTCATCGACATATTCATAGTTGAAATATTTGTCCATGGATCTTATCCAATCTAGCATCTCTTCAACATCCAAATTTCCCAATATAACAATTACTCTCAGCAAGCGTTCTTCGACAACATTCTCTCCTGCATATTCTTCGACTTCTACTTCTTCACTCTCTACATCGCTAATGTCTCCAGCATTAGGTGCCCTTCTCTGTGCTTCCTCCATTGCCTCTAATCTTGCACGAAGCTCTCACATTTTCCTTTATACAGCCCAATTGGCTAAAGGAGGCTCCACTCGTCTCCTCGGTGGCATTGTACTGACAGTCTCTTACACACAAAGTACAACTTCAAGTTCTTTTGACTCCTCTCCTTTGCCTATTGTCTACAAGCAAAACTTCAGCTCTGGTACCACTTGATGCAACCCCCCCTTTCTCTCCTAAGGGTTATGCGACCTCCCAGTCAAGGATCTTCAACTCCAAGTCGAATTGGCTCTCTAAGACCTTGATGGTCTCACTTACGAATTACCATAGGTCCTTTCAGTCCTCTATTGCAGGTTCTATGGAACCCACGCCCTCCTTCTTCGTGCGACTAAAATCTCAGGTTTCAGGCGCGAGCTCTCTTCTCGTTAGCCCCATGTCGCATGTGACCTCAAGCTATGTCCTTACGTAAGAGAACGATTGTAGGCGCATTCAAGAGTGGTTTGGGATCAACCGCTTTTCTCCCCGCAATTTACCTCCAGCTACCACATACCTCTTCACCGATGTCGTGGTTTTGATTGCGGCCCTCCCTCAAAATTTTAATGTCCAGGCACTTTCTGGCCCTGCAATCGAGGGTGACCATCGATCTTACAATCTTGACGATGCTTCTAGACTGATGGTTGAGATCTGCCTCTTTCAAACCAACGATTCAGATCTAATTCTCCCGAATCGAGAAGTTGATATTTACTTCGAGTCTTTACCCGGAGCCAACAGATTTATGCCACCTGCTCTCTAGATCAGACGATTTACGTTTAGTTCAGGTCTTTATCCGGGATCCACATATTCACGCCACATGTTCTTCATATCTAACAGTTCATAACTACTTCAGACGATCCGACTCTTGAGATTTCCTTCGAACGATCGGACGGTTGAGATTTACTTCGAATGATCGGACGGTCCCAAATTACTTCGGGACTTTGGAACTTTGCAAGTCCCCTCTCTTGCATGTGTGAAACACTAAGGCTCGTGCACCTTGATTTGATCGGACAGTTGTTGGTCCTTTGAATCGGTGATCCAATGACCACTATCACTCTCCCTCCTGAGCTTCCGACTTCCTCTGACTTAGAATAATTTCTAAGTATCCAAAGGCCTCACCCTTTGTTCCTCCTACGAGTCCATCTATTGGACCTAGTATGCACTTATGGAAAGCGTTATCCCTTATGAGCTTTCGTCAATGGACTTTGACTTCACCCTGGTGCACACTTACACTTTGTGTGCAAACTTGCACTGGTTCTCCCTAAGTTTTCAACTTACTTAGTTTCTAATGGGCTCATCCCTTCTGCGTCTTTCAAGAGTATTTTTTTTGCCCTCCTAGCACAGTATGTGCTCGATCTCCTGAGATTTCGAAATTGAAACAAGTTTGCCTCTACGTGCACTCCTTACGCTTAGTATGCAAACTCTACATACAAAAGTTCCACGTTATCTCTTCTGAGATTCGAGTAAAAAAAGACTCTCTTACACGCACTCCTTGCGTTCAATATGCACTCCTTGCATAACTTACAGAAGAGAACAATTGAAACTTATACTAACATCTTACAGTTTCAGATACTCGAAACGAAAACTCATTCATTTATGAAAATAACAATAACAGGGAATTGCAAACAGTAACAACACTATGCATTTGGATCAATTTTCCTCTGTTATATTAATTCAAAAGTAAATGGCTACAGATATGATTAAACAACAACTAAAAACATAGAATTTTCCTACTAACTCACATCAACCTCATTTGGGTGTACAAAACCTCTATTGATCTCAGAGGGTCCTTAGGGTTCCCCCCAACTACTCGTCTACTCGAAACGAAAACCTAAATGCTACCTAAGTTCTGTTACATTCAATGCTAGGAGTGAAACTCCCAGATCACTCGTGATCATCAACTTCCAAGCACTTGATATTCTTTCATTTTTCCAATCATCTTCAAAAGATTTGCAGTAACTTCCAGCGTTTTAGATTCCGAAATGATCCCCAGGCGCCGAGTTGTCCTACCACATGTGCTCGCTGATGATGCTCATGCATCATTTAGGATAGCCTCCATCTTCACAGGATCTATATTGAGTTCCCCTCCACCAATCTGATCCAGATGGATCTAGGGAACATCAAAGAAGTTTCAGAAGTTTTCTAGAACGCACAGAAACGACCCAGGATGCTCAGAATGGCTTCAGCAGACAGAAAAAGGGAAAAAAATCAAAGTTCCTAAAACTCAATTAAAATTACATTATTGTGGAGAGCGCATCGCAATCTTTCCAACGGAGCAAATGGCTCGTCAAACGGAGTTATGGATCAAAAGTTATAAGCGGTCAAAGTTTTGGTCAACCCAGCCCAATCAGCACGGATGAGTCAGCATCCGTACTGCTGATGTCAACCTCTGTACGGATGATGTCAGCATCCGTATAGTCTACGTAGAAAGTGCATAAAGTGACATGTGTCATGATGATGTCATCATTCCATGTGGCAGCATGAGAGGCTACCATGTGTCACTCAAATTTGGGCTTTTTAGGGCGCCACGTGGACCAATGAAAAAGTGCCATGTGGCACCCCCAGGTGACGCCATGTGGCACCACCCAGAAGGTGCCACGTGTTCAGGATGACATGGACGGTCTGGTACAGTGGTGACGTCAACAACCGGGTGGATGAATCAGAGGTTGCCACGTGACCCAATGGGGAGGTGCCACGTGGCACCCCCGAAATGCACAATATCAACCCATGAAAATATATTTAAAAATATATATATTGAACAGAACTCCACCATATATGGCGGCAGTTCTGCTATATATATAATTTTCGCTATATTTAACCTCTGCCAAATCTCCGCCAGAATTTTCGGCGGTTTAGCAATAGTCTGCCAAATTCGCCACTATATTTAGCCATTCCGCCAAATGTAACCATCGCCAAAACTGTCGCTATATTTAGCTGGGGCACATGCCAAAACGGTTTTAATTTTTCGCCAAAATGGTAAGGTCTGTGGGATTCGACCTCGAGACCTCCACCAACTAAATGTCCTAAATTTAGCCAAGCTACTAGAGTGCCAAGCATGTCATTGATGACATAATTGCCCAAAAAATGTTATTTAAAGGAGGCATCCGGTTCAAGTTCGTAGCGTGTGCATTCGGAGCCACACACCAGTGCACGGAGCACAAGAGTGGAGCGCACCTGTACAGCCTGTACGACCTGGTACGATCTGTATGGAATCCATACGGATTTTGGCATGCAAACCGAGGCAAGGTTGCCTCTTGGGTCCAGAAAGTGCCCGATTCGGATTGAGACGTGGAGACAGTCATTTTTAGGTAAAATGACGCCACGAATGCAGTGGTGATGTTAGTTTTCTGGTTTGAGCAAAAATTCAGTAGCTTAATTCCAGAATGATTCATTTATTGCAGATGCAGTGGCACGATAACCGAGGCAGAGGTGTCTCTTGAGCCTGAAAGTGTCTGACTCGGATGGAGACAATTTGACAGACATTTTTGGGTAATTCGATGACGTGAATTCAATGACGATGTCTGTTTTTGTAGCAGAGCTTTGTATCAACAAGCTAAGTGTTGGAGAAGCCAATGTAAGCATGCTTTTCATTATGTTGTTTTTTCATTAATTGTTGCAGCATAGCATGCGTGTTATAGGTCTGAAGGAGCAGAGAGAAGCTACAGCAAGTCAACAAGATCAGCTTATTCCTTCTATCTATTTGTTTCTTATATTCCTTTCACATCAAATCAATCAGTTATATGTGACAGAGAAATTGTTGCACTTGCATGACAAGTGGCCAATGAAGTAGTTTTGATTCTCGTGGGTTCCAAGATCTTTTGTATGGACTGCATATTTATGTTTTGGATCTGAGCAGCAAATCTAAGGCTTTTTATGGCTCCATGTTGATGGGGGTCAAATTTTATTCTTCATCTTTTTATGTATTGAGTATGTGGGAATGATGTCCATGTCAGTATCATGGATGCCTCATGAGTATGAGAACTTGTGAAGCTGATACATTCCTGATCACATTCTGATCTCTTGTTTCCGTCACCGAAGAGGGACTTTGGCCTTACAACTTGTAAATGAGAGACATCATTACATCGAGAAGAATAAAGCAGACAGGTTTTGGAGCATGGCCCGGAGAGGTAGCCCACTGCAAGGGTGAACTTTGTTATCAAGTGAAGTGTCTTATCCATTATGTGTATTATGTTCTTTTGTTGTTTTTCCATGAATTTCCGCACATAGGATGTTAAAGACAAGCATGACATATTGCACATAAGGAAGACTAAAGAGGTTTTCATTCACTTTGAATTTAAGCACATAAAACTTCTACTTTACCTTTTATTGCAAATCACTCAAGTAAAACGATCTATCACTGACCCTTTTGAAGGAGTGACAGAACAACCAATTATTGGAAACTTCTCGCTCCTGGGTTCAGATCATGTGGTATCAGAGAAGGCTTGATATTGATTGCAGGTGTTGAAGCTAAGGATGGCAAGGTCACCAAATCAATCGTGGTTCGATGAGCTTCAAGAGCTCAACCAAATGCTTCAAGCAGAGAATGTTGGATTGAAGACATTGTTGCATGTTGCAGAAGAAGAGAACCAAAGGTTGCAAGAGCATTTGCAAGCCATGAAGATGCAGATAGGGGAAGACTCTATGAATGAGATGGTGATAAGACCATCTTGTGACCATGGAAACTTCACCAGTTATGGGTGCGAGCATGACAGTGCAAATGCATGCACACTTTTTCAAGCAAATGAAGATGACCTACATGCATCCATAAACCAAGGAGGATTCATAGAAGCATCTTCCACTGATTCTTCTCACCAGGAACTACTGGACACATCTCAAGAAGCATACCAAGGGTTCTAGTTTAAGGTGGAGGTAAATAAACCATGTATAATTCCTTTCTTGATTAATGTTGATGATTCTTTTGAAATACTTGAACATCATGCTTATTGCATCGGCTTAAAGTTGATGAGAAAAATGGGATACGAAGGAGGAAGCCTTGGAACCAATGGCCAAGGTATTGTGGATCCCATCAAGGAAGTGGTTTGGCCTCGACATGTCGGGATAGGCTATGTCCCAAAGGATGTTGGAGAAAGCTCCAAAACCATTCATGAAGAAGACCCCAGGACAGTCACTGAGACTCCAGAGGTCAACAGTTCATCAAGAGATGGAATTGATTCAGTGCAGGACGAGAGCACAACTTCTCATGATCGAGGATTCGAGACATCTCCATGGAGAGATGAGCATCACAGTGACAGAGTTGAGACCAACTCTTCTTTCCAGTCTGACTCTAGAGGAAACTCACTGAGGTATAAGAAATCTCGAAACTCTAAAATGCCATTTGATTATAAGTATGTTAATCATATAAAACATAGTTTTTGGCATCAAAGACCATGCACTTTTTCTGGATTGAATAACCACACATTGTCCCAGTGTTGGAAGAGAAAAACCTTGTGCAGGAAGGTTATGGCAACCAGGAGAAGTACAAGGATGGAATATTACTTTCCACACACCGAAAAGAATAGGGGGAATACACCTCTGAAGGAGAAAGGCTACTACAACCATTGTAGCAGAGATGGGCATCATGAGGCCACTTGTTGGGTCTTACATCCAGATCTACATCCAAAGAGGTACAAGAAGATCAGACAAACATCATCAAGAGAGACAGTCAGTCAGGCAGTGTTACAGGAAAATCCGCCATCGGGAGAAGACCAACTACCAGAGAAAAGACAGCTTGGTAAAGAGGACATGTTCGGCAAAATGGTCAAACAAATGGAGAAAATCCTTTTGAGTTAGTCAAGAGTGGCCATATTTGTAAATCACATGTTGTGATTCAGACCCCATAGAAGGGTATTGTGTAAAAGTGATAATTGTTTATATCACTTCTTTTCTTTTGGCACATGTTGATATTGTTAGGCCTTGTGAGGTAGTTTGGGTAAGGGTTTCTTATTGTAAGTCCAATGGAAATGAAACTTAATGTAATGACTTTTGGGGACCAAAATTCTTTTCAGCTGGGAGACGTGATCTGGATGGATCTAGGGAACATCAAATAAGTTTAGAAGTTTCCCAGAACGCATAGAAGCGACCCAGGACGCTCAGAATGGCTTCAGCAGACAGAAAAAGGGAAAAAACAAAAGTTCCTAAAAATCCATTAAAATGACATGATCATGAAGAGTGTGTCACAATATTTCCAACGATGCAAACGACTCGTCAAACGGAGTTACGGATCAAAAGTTATAAGAGGTCAAAGTTCTTGTCAACCCAGCCCAGTTTGCAGGGATGAGTCAGCATCCGTACTATTGATGTCAGCATCCGTACAGTCTATGTGGAAAGTGTAGAGAGTGACATGTGTCATGATGACATCATCATGATTTCAGCATGCCACATGGCAGCATGAGAGGCTGCCACGTGTCACTCAAATTTGGGCTTTTCAGGGCACCACGTGGACCAATGAAAAAGTGCCACGTGGCACCCCCAGGTGACGCCACATGGAACCACCCAGAAGGTGCCACGTGTTCAGGATGACATGGATGGTCCAGTACAGTGGTGACGTCAACAATCGGGTGGATGAATCAGAGGTTTCCATGTGGCCCAATGGGGAGGTGCCATGTGGCACCCTCGAAATGTACAATATCAACCCGTGAAAAAATATTTAAAAAAATATATATTGAACAGAACTCCACCATATATGGTGGAAGTTCTACTATATATATCAGTTTCTCTATATTTAACCTCCGCCAGAATCTTCGGCGGTTTAGCAACAGTTCGCCAAATTCGTCGCTATATTTAGCCATTCCGCCAAATGTAACCACCACCAAAATTGTCGTTATATTTAGTTGGGGCGCACACCAAAACGGTTTTAATTATTTGTGAAAATGGTAAGGTCCATGGGATTCGACCCCGGGACCTCCGACAACTAAATGTCCTAAATTTAGCCAAGCTACCAGCGCACCAAGCATGTCATTGATGACATAACTGCCCAAAAAATGTTATTTAAATGAGGCATTCGGTTCAAATTCATCGTGTGTGCATTCGGAGCCACACACCAGTGCACAGAGCATGAGAGTGGAGTGCGCCTATACGGCCCGTACGACCTGGTACGACCTGTACATAATCTGTATGGATTGTACGGATTTTGGCATGCAAACCGAGGCAAGGTTGGCTCTTGGGTCCAGAAAGTGTCCGACTCGGATCGAGATGTGGAAACAGTCATTTTTAGGTAAAATGACACCACGAATGCAGTGGTGATGTTATTTTCCTGATCTGAGCAAAACTTCAGCAGCTTAATTCCAGAATGATTCATTTATTACAGATGCAGTGGCACAGTAACTGTGGCACGGTAACCAAGGCAGAGGTGTCTCTTGGGCCTAAAAGTGTCTGACTCGGATGGAGACGATTTGACAGTCATTTTTGGGTAATTCGACGACGCGAATTCAATGACGATGTTTGTTTTTGCAGCAGAGCTTCATATCAACAAGCTAAGTGTTATAGAAGACAATGTAAGCGTGCTTTTCATTATGTTGTTTTTTCATTAATTGTTGCAGCATAGCATGCGTGTTATAGGTCTGAAGGAGCAGAGAGAAGTTGCAGCAAGTCAGCAAGATCAACTTATTCCTTCTATCTATTTGTTTCTTATCTTCCTTTCACATCAAATCAATCAGTTATATGTGACANGATTCTCGTGGGTTCCGAGATCTTTTGTATGGACAACATATTTATGTTTTGGATCTGAGCAACAGATCTAAGGCTTTTTATGGCTCCATGTTGATGGGGGTCATATTTTATTCTTCATCTTTTTATGTATTAAGTATGTGGGAATGATGTCCATGTCAATAT
>SNQJ01S0181421.1:0-11911 GCA_010110895.2 Picea sitchensis
ACAAACCTCAGCCACACATATCGTTGATCACATTCATGAGTGGCGTAGATGGCGTAGTTTGTGCAAAGCTGAAACCACCAAACAACAGTGTCTTGACTGGTTTCTCAGATCACTTGTCTCTCTCCTCAGTAAAGATGTAGCTTCCACCTTCCCTCAATATGAAGAGGAAGCCATCAGTAAGGCTTGACAATATGACCTCATCTATTCATAATCAGGGTACTTATACACCATCCTTCCTGATCTCCCAAAACCCGTGCCATTCAGTCAAGACAAACCCGGGATGTCTCACTCAGTAGATGGATTGATTGGTAATACCATACACCACAATCCTCTACCCCAACCACCACCAATGTATGGCACACCTCAATATCCATNGGGGGAACCTCGTATTACCCCCCACCCCCTTATCAACAACCATACCCTGTTTCTATTCCTCCACCCATCAGTGGGCCACCACCGGCACCCCCAATACACCCACCTATCCAAACAAGTTCTGGTACCCCCTCTACCTCAGCTTATACTTTAAGTACTAGAGAATGCGACATGTCTTCCTATGTACCTTATGGATCAAAACTCCCACAGAATCCCTACTTTCCATTCCCTGGTCCTCCACAGCCCATGGTACCCCCACATCCTCACACTAGGGTGAATTTTTTTCAACCCTCTCCCATTCAGCGATATCAAAATTTTGAACAGCTGAATACAGAAAATCCGACCCACCCGTCAAATAATTCCAAAAAGAAAGGAAGAAACAGGAACAATAAAAACCCAGGTCAAGGCGGGAATCAACCCCAACAAAACCAACCTACTGGGGGAAACCAGAACCAAGGGAATTAGAACCCCCAAAGGGGCAACAACAACATGCATCAAGGGAGAAATAACAATACTATTAAAATGACCTTCCCTTGTGCCCTTTGCAGTGAGTTTGGTCATTATACTCATCGTTGTCCCCAAATCGCTAATTTTAAACGGCGGAAAGACTCAGGCAGTTTACCACACCCTCCAGCACCACCTACCCCTTAGCAAGCCCCACAACAATATGTGCAACAACCACCCCCAACCATGCTACAGAATCCCATTCCGCACCAGGGTGTGATAAACACCCAACAGGACACACAACCTACCCCACCACAGTTGGGACAGTACCTCAATCTAAAAAATTTCGCAGATTGTACTATTCTCCTCACCAGTGAGGAAGAAATCCTTCTGCAAACACGTAATTTTCAATACCATGCACCCGTTGAGTCTCCTCCCATTCCCCTAGAAAAAAACCCAACACCAACGAGACCCCTGTTGGTACTCCCTCTCCCTACTACCGAAACACCTCTTCGCATCCCTCACATCCCATTGCGCAGGAATGTACATAACCCCCAGGCTAGGGTGGCTCATAATTACAGTTTGGTTGACGACTTAGCACAATCCCCGACTGCCATGTCAGTCTTAGAAGTCCTTCAAACTTGTCCCACTCAGCAGAAATCATTACTTTCTACCTTGGGGGCAGTCGACCCCGTGGATACCCAACTCATCACATTTGATCTCGACAGTGGAGAACCTCACCTTCTTTCTCTGATCGCTTTTCAAATCCCAGTAAAAATTTGTAACATTACAGTTCATCGGTGCATCATCGATGAAGGTGCATCCACATGCATTATGTCCAAATCTGTATGGAGGAAACTTGGTTCCCCCGAACTCATCCCATCTTCCATTACCTTAAGAGCTTATGACGGATGCCCATCATCTCCTGAAGGGATCTTCCAAAATGTCCCCGTAGAACTCGGTGGAAAAACCATTCTCATCGACATTGAAGTTATCGATGCCCCACTGGATTATAATATCTTGTTCGATCGTAGCTACATGTACGCTATGAAGGCAGTTTCCTCTTCCATCTTTCAAATGATGATGTTCCCCCATAAAGGGAAGATCATTACCATTGACCAAGTCTCACATTATGAGCCTAACCCTTCTGCCAACATCGATAAAATTCTCCCTCTCATACACACAAGTCACAATGCATACCCACTCAACGAAAAGGGTCCCAAAATTTTCAAAGACCCATCATTGTTAGGAACTTACCATGGTGCACCACCGCTCCTTCATCCTTCCAATCAAGTATGCATCATATCATCCAACAAAACTGATATAGAGGATACCCTTCCTCTTAGGGAGGCTTCTATCATATCTGACATCCCACTAGTCGTAGAGCTCCCCCCTCATGAGCCTCCTACGAACTCATCGACTACACCAGTCCACGATTTCACCTCTCCCCAAGGCCATATCCCAATTTGGGAGACATTTCCCCAAGCCATTACTCAAATCCCCTTCTTCTACCCTCCACTCGACGTACAATCTTTCCAAGTAGCCGCAACGCTTACCCTCCCTAATATGGTGTTAGCAATTCCAGTTTGGTATTTACATCCACTAGAGATGGTCCCTCAACCATCCCTTCCCCCCCAAATGGAAGGAATCCTAATGACGATTCCTATACTCACTCCCACCATACCCCCTACACCCCCACTCACTACCCTCCCTGCCACAGCTGGGGGCAGGTGAAAGAAGAAGGAGCCCACAGCTCCACTTCCCCCATGTATCCAACCCCCTTGAGTGCTATGTGAGAAATATGGACACCAAACCAATAACTGCCCATCTCTACCCAAGTTACGGAACCTGATTCCACTCAATCAAACACCATCAATGCTCACCACTGTAGCAAGTACTGCCACCACCACCCCTCACTCAAGTAGTAAAGGAATGCAAACCAAATTCACTTGTGCTATATGTTCAGAATATGGCCATTATACACACCATTGCCCAGCACTGTCGCGCTTCCGACAGACATTAGCCACAGCACACCAAAGCTTCCAGAACGAACCTAACCCAACTACATCATCCCTACCAAAAATCACTGACATCCATTATGTCACAACTTCAATCAATGAACATATGAGATGCCCTTGATCTCTATGTGAATCCTTAGATCATTTTACATACCAATGTCCTATGATCATTGAATACAGGCAACGCCAATTGACCTTGTNAGATTCTTCATATCATTTCTCCTGAACCCGAGGCACTCCTGATGCCTCCATGGTTCTTGGATGACTTATTCGAGGATTCACCCCCTAACCCCCCCAATTCTCCCATTCATTTCCCTACAAAAATTTTACATCCAACTACCACTAGTACTCCTCAGTACTTTGATATTTGGTTTATGTCGAGAGAACCATCACAATAGCATTACATTGTTCTCCCTACTTCTTCATCACCAGGGGGCAGCCACACAATGACAGTCACCAATATCACCCTTTATGACCCCTTGTATTCCCGCCAATTCCACTGTGACAAGGACATACTCGAAGAGTTAAACACCCCCGACTACCCATGGGATGCGCTACACCACATATCACTCTTCATTCCACAGGAAGCCTCCATGCCTCAAAACCAACACCCCATATATGTGGTCGAAACCAAGGATTTTATCCCATCAGGGCATATCGACTGGTTCAACAACCCCATTCCTGCCCCTGATGTTTTTGAAGAAGGAAACATGGCCAACATTTTCCCGACCATCAAAATCGATATTTCCATAAAAAATGGAGTCGTCAAGGAAATCACCATTGGCACCGCTTGCACTCCTCAAGAAATCACCGCCTATAAAGCTCTCTTCCAAGAATATCGGGATATTTTTGCCTGGTCATACATAGAAATGCCTAGCCTTGATCCTTCTATCGTCGAACACCGCATCGACACCTGGCCTGAAATTACACCAGTTCATCAAAAACAGTGACCACTACACCCATCCAAAGCAGCGGCCATCAAAGCTGAGATTGACAAATTACGCGTGGCTGGGTTCATCTACCCCATCGCCTATACATCATGGGTTTCCAACTTTGTACCTGTTAACAAAAAATAGGGCACTATCTGCGTCTACACGGACTTTCACAATCTCAATCATGCATGTCCCAAAGAAAACTTTCCAACGCCTTTCATTGATCAAATTATCGATGATTGTGCAGGCCACGAGGCTATATCCTTCATGGACGGTTTCTCTAGTTATAATCAAATCCAAATCCACCTAGCCGATCAATACAAAACCGCATTCACTACCCCTTGGGGTACTTTTGCATATCGTGTCATGCCTTTTGGCTTAAAGAATGCTAGCGCAACTTTCCAACGGGCTATGACATACATTTTTCATGATCTAGCTCATATCATCCTTGCATACTTTGACGACCTCACAGCTCGATCCAAGAAATGCACCCAACATCTTGATGATTTACAGATCATCTTCCAACGGTGTCATCAGTACAACATCCGCTTGAACCCCCTCAAGTGCATGTTCTATGTCACTGCAGGGCGCCTCTTCAAATTCATCATTTCCCAAAGTGGCATTACCATGGACCCCCTCAAAGTCCAAGCCATCACAAAAATTCCACCTCCCTGGAATTTACGTCAACTCTAGAGCCTACAAGGAAAAGATAACTTTCTACGACACTTTGTCCCTGACTATGCCACTTGAGCACACGGTTTCCTTCGCTTACTACGCCACGAAATCCCATTTCACTGGGATGAACATGCCCAAAAAGAATTTGATGATCTTAAAACAATGCTATCTAATGCCCCTTTAATTAGTTCACCTGACTATAATCGCGACTATATCCTCTACATATCAGCATCAACTGTCTCAGTAGCAGGAGTTCTCATTCAAATCGGTGATGATGATCATGAACATGTCATTTACTACGTTAGAAAAAACCTCTCAGGGCCACCCTTGAAGTATAAACACGAAGAGAAACTAACCCTCGCAATCATCCTCGCAGTCCAAAAACTGTGCCATTACATTCTGCTTCACACGACTAAGGTCATAGAAGATTCCAACCCTATGCAATACTTGCTTAGTCGTCGACAAATTAATGGCAAATTTTCCCATGGATCGTTATCCTTCAGGAGTACGATCTTGAATTTTCAACACCCAAGAGCAAGAAAGCTCTCATACTCGCCGAACTTGTCACGGCCTTTCCCTCTGATACTACCAGTGCCCCCGTCAATACCGACTTCCCCGACGAACATCTCTTTCACATCACTTCGGATGATCCTTGGTACAGCGACCTCCTTGTCTACCTCTAAACCCAGAAGTTTGGTAACCACCTCTCACGATATGATCGTCGTCATATTCGCCACCAGGCCCCCCGCTATTTCCTCATCGAAGATATCTTATATCGGTGAGGGGTCGACACCATACTTCGTTGATGCTTGACTATTGATGAGGTCGATAGATTCTTGAATGACTACCATAGTGGCACATGTGGGGGCCATCTTTCGGGAATGTCCACTTCTAAAAAAATCATCCAAGCAGGTTATTTTGGCCCACATTGTTTCACGATTGCATTCATGTCGTGAAGCGATGCGAGAAATGTTAGCTTTACGCCAACAAAGAACGAGCACCACCTTCTCTTCTTCACCCAGTCATTACAGTCGGCCCCTTTTGTAAATGGGGCATCGAATTCATGAATTGTAATTCCCCATCCAGCAATGGACACAAATACATTGTTGTCACAGTCGATTACTTCACAAAATGGGTTGAAGCTATGCCCACCTTCAACAACACCGTTGACACTGCAACGCATTTTTTCTTTAATCACGTCATATCCCATTTTGGAGTACCACTCCAACTAGTCTCCGATCATGGGAAACATTTCGAGAATGATATTTTCATCGAACTCTCATCTCGGTTAGGATTCTCCCACGATTTTGCCTCACCATATTACCCCTAGTCTAACAGACAGGTTGAAGCAGTTAACAAGGTCCTCAAGATCATGTTACAATGCACGGTTAATAAACATAAGACCAATTGGCATCATATGTATTTTCCACGCTATGGGCTTATCGTACGGCTGTGAAAACGACCACTAGTTTCACACCATTTCATCTAGTCCACGGGGTTGAGGCCACTCTTCCCATCGAGTGTGAAATTCCCACCTTATGCACCACAATTGAGCTATTACCTGACACTGCTCCAATGGAGCAGCACTTGCTGAACTTACAGTCCCTAGATGAAGATCATCGATCTTCATTACAAAACAATGAGGCAACCAAAAAATGGTCAAAGGCCACCTTTGACTGCCATGTCAACCTTCACTCATTTCAAGAAGGTGACCTCATCCTTGCTTACGATATCGTTCACGATACCCTTGGTCATGGAAAATTCGAGTCACTATGGCATGGCCCCTACATTATCCAACATTGCCTCACTAAAGGCGCATACATCCTGGCTTCCCCCGAAGGCCTCTCTCTCAAAGAACCCATCAACAGGTTATACTTAAAGAAATTTTATGCCTAAGTGTAGCCATTCTACTTTAGGTTATTTATTTTATAGTTTTTTTAATCTTTTTTCCATCCCTCACATCTAAACTATCATTTTTGCTATTGACAGATGCTTCCTCCATTGGCCTACCACATTGGTTACGCCAACGGCACCAGCCATTGGACACAAAATCTCACTTTGGCAGCTTGGGCCCTTTATACCCCCTCACATGAAATGCTCCATTCTAGCGGCATATATTTGGGTTCAAGAACCAACAACCAAGCCAAATACACTGCCATCATTGGCCTCCTCACCGATGCCCAACATCATCATATTCATCACCTTAGTGTCTTTCTTGACTCTCAACTAGTCGTCCTCCAACTCAACAATGTGTACTGCGTCCGCGATCCTTGCCTCTTTCGCAAATACCTGCAAGTTAGACTGTTATCTCGACATTTTTATTTCATTACATTTACACATATTCCAAGACAATTGAATTAAATTACAGATAACTTAGCTAACAGTGTGTTAGATTGGCATATATCACATCAAGCTACCTCTACACATATATAAAAATATCAAAAACCTATCACAGCATATATAAATTAGACATCATCAACACATTAAAAAAACACATGTAAACATCACATAGATCCCAAAATGTATACTCATATATATATAAATCGGTCCATAGTGCCATCAAAATGTTTACATACAAATATACAAACATTCGCAGGCCAGTGAAGCACCTCAGTACAAAATTGGTGCCACTATACCAAAATGGGCTCACCAGCCTATATACAAAATACAAAAATACATAGACTGACACTCAAGGTGCCTCTAGAGCACCACCTCCTGTCCCTCCCTTAGGCGATGGTCCCCCACCCACTACTGGTCCCTCTGGACTGGGAGGTAACCGTCCAGTCATAGCAGCACCTGCTACTGCTGCTTGCTGCACCACGGCCCGCCACGACGGTGAAACTCCCACAAAATTCTCTAGGATGCCCTCATCCTAGATGCGCGACCACATGTCCTCAGGCACACCCTATAGCACCGCCTCTAGGCGGTGGCGAATATCCTCAAAATCTCCCCCGGCGTCCGCTGGAGGAGCATGCGATGGCCCAGCACCTAAGTCATCAAAACAACGTCTCCTCCCTTCTCTCTCATCCTCAGCTGATCTCACCTCGGTGTCCTCGTACTAACGTCTCTCTCCTGCCTACAACCCTCCCTGCGATGGTCTCCCCATCTCCTGACGAGCTAATGCTCTCAAGAGCTCAACCTCACACCCGTGAGGTCCCACATCTGCACATACAAACAACCAAACGATAGTATCAACATATATACAAAATACACATGTCATGCTATCTCAAAAATCAACATATCAAAATCATAAACATACCTCGGTGATCAAACACCTCCCCTGGAGGTAACACCATGTCTGAATCACCTCGGAAGTCAACACCAGCGTAAGGATACTACAGTATAACTTGCGACATCTGCCACCACACCTGTGTCGCCTCAGCTGTGAAAAAATGGTTGCCCTCACCACCACCGTGGAAAACCAATATCGTCGACCATTGCCTCAATCACAACTCTTGCACATTAGGAGAGCCCAATAAAATCCTAGGGCGCAACATAGGCATCCTCTCCAAAAACCAGGCCACCAAGATGGACCCAAAGGCAAAGTCCTCTGTGTCAGTGGATCGACATCGGTCCAGCTGCCCTACCATCCTGGCATGTAGCGTAAGCCCCTAGGCAAAGTGCTCACTGGCCAGTGCCCTCCCCATAACACTCAGCTGACCACCACTGATATGCTGAGTAGCGAGGGACCCATACACCCTCATAATCATCGCTGCTACACAACGATGCGCCAAAGCATCCATCGCCCCGATGCTCACGATGGAGCCCAACATGTAGTTCTCCCTCGAGCAATACCTCTGGCCCAACATCGCTAACAACACATCCGTAGGTAACACCGGCTCCACTGGTAGGGGCATTCCTCGAAAAGGGAGCCCAGTAAAAAAGTATATGTCCTCCACCGCAGTGAAGGAGATCTTCTCTCCCTACACCATAAAGCAATGCAGGTCCGGACTCCACATCCAGATCAAAAAATGCAGGAGATACTCCTGCACCCGTATCAACAAGCACTCGAAGAACTTCAGCAACCCACAAGCTGCCAAAGTGGCACATACCCCCGGCTTCTCAATAGCCACGACATCCCTCAGCTGGGACCAATCCCACTCTCGCCAGTGGACCGACATTGTGCAAATGATCACCTGCAACGACATAATACAGTCCTAGGTCAGCCATATTGACCATATAACACATTAAAAAATATGATTTTTTCACCCGTCAGCCTTGCCCCCAAGGCGCAATTGTTTAACCCATAGGTGCACACATATGCGTGCTCGTTCACTCCACAGGCACACACGTATGAGTGCCTATCCATCCCACAGGCACGCATACATGCACACCTGTCCATATCACAGGCGCGCATACATGTGCGCCTTCCCACCCTACAGGGGCGCCTCCATGCGCCCTTATCATGAAAACAGGTGCGCATCAAAGTGCGCTTGTCCACTACACAATCGCGCACCCATGCGCAACTGTGTAACAAACAGGTGTGCATATCATGCATGCCTTTTCCCCCCCTATGAGTGCACCCATGCATAGCTATCTAGATAACAAGCGCGCACTCATGCGTGCATATTTCTGGATCGCCCGTGCACTTGGGGGCCCACACCCATAAAATCCCCTGTATGGCCCTCCGTATAGACCTTGCCCATAAATGGAAAACCTACTTCTTTGCAGGACGATAAGACTACTAACCTAAAGCTCCCTGGTCCTGAATCGACTGCCTCGTTCTCCCGGAATCTCCAAATCTCCTCTGAATACCTCTCGTCCAGTCACTCTAGCAGCAAGTACAAATGAGGTGGAAATATGGGCCCTACAGCTATATATAGGCCTTTCCGCCAAACTTCCAATCACCATTCCGGGAGCTCCAGGTGTCCGTTCTTCGATCCATCTTTAGCCATGGGATCAACATCTTGTCATCTACATCAAGACAGTCCCCGGGCCACTTTTTATCCTTAGCCCCCGGGGCATCATTTTTTCATACCCCGTCCAGGTACGCATGCTCATGTTCAAAATTATCAAATAAATGCTCGTATGTTTGATTCTCTTCAGATATTGTACACGTCGGGTATTTGGTTTTCATGTGTGTAGGTACTTGGGCATCATACATCAATGCCACCCCTTCAGGTATATAATCAACACTGTCATGTAATCATTCCCTCTAAATCTCAATTGCATCTCCAGTCACACCCTCTGACATTTTCCTCTAGGATCTCCATCTCCGGCTCTGCAGTACCAACACTTTCCATTACATCTTAGGTATTGTCACCTGGTAGCACTCTTCCCCACAGAAGTTGTCCCATTTATAGCACCCTTTTGCACTTTGACACTCATGTTATTTTTCAACCCTTTAGGGATGGGAGTCCCGATAGTCTTACATCATGTCGCACATCAGCCACATACTCCTTCTCCTCATTTTGCTAGCTTTCCCACTGGACTCCTAGCTTATCTCTTCATGGTTCTATTTTGACTGCACCTCCACAATATCATGAACCCTCCATTTCATTCACAATCAGTTTTCCCCTCTACAAATTTCCCTTCATTTCACCTACCTCATACAGAAACCCACCCATGGGGCCCCCACCCTCCACCAGTTATCCAAGCAAATTGTGCCCTAACCGGCCCAACCATATTACATTGGGGCACCTGTTTCTGTATTTGCACACTCATCCCACATTATTCTTTATTTATTTGGTACATTGTAAAAAACCTTTGTTTCCAACATTTACATCTCCTTTTGTCGCCACCTTTGACGACCTTCTTCCCTTTTTTGGCAAATGCAACCCATGTCGCCCTTGGTTGGGGCACTCCTTATCATCTATCCCTATTGACATCATCCATATACTCTGAATATACCACGGGTCACTTACCTCTTCCCTCTGAGTTTGTTCACTTTGTCCTGCCTCTGGCACAAATTATCCCATGTCTTGTTGTCCCCCTGACACTTGACCTAGTTGAACGATTGTGACCACTTATACCTCACATATACCCCCAACCAAGGGCAGTCTTGAGTCTTCCTACATATTGACTTCATCCATGTACCTCCTCTAGTTTCTAACCTCACCTAGTAGATTTCACAAAGCCCTTTGCTTCTTGGAGTCACGTCCCCCTTTTTTGTCGACATCAACACAGTTTTTAGAAGGGCAACAATATCTTGACTCTCATTACCTTTCCAATGAGAGGTATTGGACAGCACAGGGAGAACCACAACTGCCCCCTATTGTCATTGACCCCGGTAACATTCGACTTCAACACTTTCTCATGTTACGGTGGGTCTTACTTTGCGACCATTGCAGTTATTTCTTATATTTGTCGAAGACCTATGAACTTGGTTGGGTTATCAATGCCTACAGAATCCATGATATTTATTACAGATGTCACTGCCTACTATTCAGAGTATGTTCCTTTGTAGAATTGTCTTCTGCCTTTATCACGACCACCCCCAAGGGCACTGCAGTTGTCTACATCAACACACCATTCCTTTTTGAGTTACATGACACGAGCATGGGGCATGCCCGCCTCGTTTGTACATAGTTTATTTTTACACACCTTATGGAAGGTTGGGTTCTACAGGTCCCCTTCTCCCTCCAACGGGAAACTCTTGACAATCCCACTATCTCTCTCTCTTACAATGACACTCTCAATAGAAGAAACATTGATGAATTTCGGCTATACGTATGCTCCTAACCTCATCCACCAGGGGGCATCTGTTATCATTGAAATTTTTTCCACAAATAGTTACAAGAATTCAACATCACCAAACAGTTATGAGGTCACCCATGGACCAAAATTACCACAAAATCATTTCCAAAGGGTCAAAAACTATACAGCCAGTGACAAAATTAAAGTGCGCTATGACTACACAGGGCGCACGCGCACATGCACAAGACAGAAACGCAGGAAAAGAACACATGTGCCCGATGCATGAATGTGGTCGCTAAAAGCCGTGCACATCTGAGAATGACACATTTATGAGAGTGGTGAGCCTCCCACCCACTTCTGGTTCAACTTCCAAATTGATTTGACACTTAAATCTGAACTGGATCCGACTGGGTGGTTGGTCAAAGACCTAAAAATGCCCTAATTATCCTCTTTCCACACTACAAGTTGGTTGCACAATACCTCAAAGAGGTGCTATAAAAAGGCCATGGGTGCACTTCATTTTTTAAGGAATTCAATAGCAAAGTTATGCTGCTACTATTCTCTTGAGGAATCCTTTATTCTCATCAAGAGTATACTAGCACCATTACATTGGGCAATCCATCTCACCCCATGAGTGGATTAGCAAAGAATTCTTTCACCATTTTCGTTCAAAGTTGTAAGAAGAGCTTATTTGTGGGGTCCAAGAGCCCCCCCTTGAAGGAAGAAGGGACTCATAGTCCTCTTTCTTCTTGGTGTTTTCTTTCACTGATATAAACCTTACCATTGGTGACATGGGTCTTATTGTTTCTTTTGTCCTTATGTCCCTATGCTCAT
>SNQJ01S0181421.1:17387-27876 GCA_010110895.2 Picea sitchensis
TCGTAATATCGTTAAAGTTCTTTTAATGAAATCAAGTTACAAATTTCAAAATAAGAATTTATTTCACTCCACTCGATCGTTCGTAATATCGTTAAAGTTCTTTTAATGAAATCAGGTTACAAATTTCAAATTTGTTTAGTGACTAGTTCCGTTAGTTTTATTAATGAAATCAAGTTACAAATTTCAAATTTGTTTAGTGACGAGTTCCGTTAGCTTTATTAATGAAATTAGAATAAATTTTGAATTTGTTTAGTATTTATTTAAGTTGTTTTTATTATTATTATTATTTAAAATTAAAATTTTTATATTAAATTAATATAAAAATATTGGTTATAAAATAAGATTTAAAATTGTTTCTAATTTTAAGCAATTAAGATTTATTTTGAAGAAGAATTTTTTAAATGTAACTGTGTGAGAGGTTTTTAAATATTAATGGGTAGAGGTTTCAAAAATTGTCACACAATTACATCCAATCTTCTTCAACTATATCTAATGAAAACATTTTAATAAAATTTATCTTTTTAAAATACCAAAATATATTAATAGTTTAGGATTTAGAGGTGTTTGGTAAGGATGTACTATTAATAGGATGATGTGGTTTTTCTTAAATAATAGTATTAGTAATAATCCATAATAACTATTATCATTTTCAATTAAAATCTAGATTTTTCACTTAAAAAACTTTGGATAAATACCTACTCCGAAATTTAAGACTTTATTTGATAAAGTACTATTATTTATTTATTAGTTTCGGTAACCTCCTCTTGATTTCTATATAAAAACCAGGAAGGAAAAAACGTATCTCAGTTTTGAGGGCCTTGTGTTTTCACCAGTATTATTGAAAAACTCAGAAAATTTGGGATGATATAATGCAATTGCTATGGAATTAAATATGAAAGCACAGGTCACCACTAAAGGTCGGTTAGTTAAAAGCCAAATGGGCACCAACAAAATTCAACAAAATAACATATGATGTGTGAAATTGGATAAGAAGTCAAGCTTCAAAATTTCATTATTTCGTTAGAGACCGTGCACTACAGTTGAAATTCAGAATATCTGTGTCACGACGTGGGCCTGCAATGCATTATATTAGTCTTGCATTATCAGAAGATTGTTAGTTCAGACGACAAAGATGACGTTATGATAGATATTCCTTACCTGCATAAAGAGTGAGTGAGTTAATGATGGTAAATATTTTGATGGTAATTACTTTTTAGATAATTAAAAATATTAAAAATTTAATTAGTGATAACAATATTTTTAATATTTTGTGATAAGGTTAATATATTGTTAATTGGTTGGTAATATTTTGTTATTTTTTCCAACCAGGTTCAATTCAGTAAAAGTAATAAGTTGAATGTATAATGAGTATATTATTGTAATGGTTTTGAATCTCATTGTTGTTGATCAACCTTATACCTTGAAGATTTTAGAATTTATCTTGAATACCATAGTGTAAAAATATTCTATGCATTCTCAACTTTTTTAAATTAATATATTATTAACATATACAAAAGATTAAAATGAAATCCATTATTAATCATATACAAAACATTAAAATGAAATCCATTATTTTTGTTTGTTTGTGTGACTTTAACATCAGAGAATGCCTTAACAACACACTCAGTCACCCACTATCAAAAAAATGAAATCTATTATTAAACATATACAAAACATTAAAATGAAATTCATTCTCAAATTTACTTATCTTAAATGCACCATATTACTTAGATGCAACCAATAAAAACTTATCAATATTATTAAAATGAAATCCATTATTAAACATATACAAAGCATTAAAATGAAATCCATTCTCAAACTTATTTATCTTAAATGCACCATGTTACTTAGATGCAACAGTAAAAATTTATCAATATCATTGTCAGTACCTGACTTAAAAACCCTAAAGTTACATGACCCGGGATTGCTTTCCAGAGTTTCGATCCTGCATTAGTCAAAAGTTTGGGGAATTTTTGCTTTAAAAAATATAGTCTATCTAAAAATTATTTTTGCTAATGTTTTATTTGTATAGAAACTATTTTTTGAGAATGTTTCATTTTGTCTTAAATCCAGTGATGAATGGTTGGATTTGCAGATTTGAGTGATTAAGTTTGTATAATCCGAGTGTCCCAGAGGTTTTTCAGCAGGCTGAATCTATTTATGCATTAAAAAGACAATTTAAACAACAGAAAATAGAAATTTTATCCAAATTTACATACCGGATTCTAGCCGATTCCTACCAAAAAAAAACTCAAAAGATAAAATGTTTAACCAACTCCTAAATAAAATTACTATCTCTACAAAACGAATTTTGAAAATGTTAAGTCCGTTTATTATGCGCGTAATGACAAGAATACGGATCATAAACCTGTATTTTGATGAAAAGGATCTGCATTGAATTAAACGGTCTTTGGAGAATGGAATCTAGAGTGGCAGGGAACGAGAAGAATACGTCAGGGTTGGTGGCCGATCCTTCCAACAACTTTTGTATTTTTTAAGCAGGTGTCATGCGACAGATGTATGATCAATCTGGAGATCCGAGCTCTGTATTTTCTTACGAAAATTAACCATTCATAGAGACAGACGCAACCACTTCAAGGGTAAAAAGTCTTATGTTTACTGCGGTGAAACCCAAACAACTCAAAATCTGGGCCATGGAGTTGGATTAAACGCCTGGTATACACGAAGATAAAATTTCCCACGAGATTTTCGTTTGTCGACAAGTTTTCCAGGCACTCTATTCAAAGAAGTACGACGGCCTTACTTTTTTCTGTGACAGACAAGCAGAGACTCATGACTGAATCAGTGATATCATGATATGAAGGATCGAGGTACAAGGCCGGTCTGTCCCCAACCAACCACGCAATTTTGGTATATGTACAACCCTCATCGAGTGCTCAATGATACAAGCGTGGAGATCGAGATTTCATGGAATCTCCACAAGTAAAAACCAAAGCTTTGTACGTACACAGGTGTAAAAGCGTCGATTCGAAAATATAAGCACGACGTTATCAAAAAAACCTACTCATCCAGTTTTCCAATGGAACGGGAATATNGAAGAATACGTCAGGGTTGGTGGCCGATCCTTCCAACAACTTTTGTATTTTTTAAGCAGGTGTCATGCGACAGATGTATGATCAATCTGGAGATCCGAGCTCTGTATTTTCTTACGAAAATTAACCATTCATAGAGACAGACGCAACCACTTCAAGGGTAAAAAGTCTTATGTTTACTGCGGTGAAACCCAAACAACTCAAAATCTGGGCCATGGAGTTGGATTAAACGCCTGGTATACACGAAGATAAAATTTCCCACGAGATTTTCGTTTGTCGACAAGTTTTCCAGGCACTCTATTCAAAGAAGTACGACGGCCTTACTTTTTTCTGTGACAGACAAGCAGAGACTCATGACTGAATCAGTGATATCATGATATGAAGGATCGAGGTACAAGGCCGGTCTGTCCCCAACCAACCACGCAATTTTGGTATATGTACAACCCTCATCGAGTGCTCAATGATACAAGCGTGGAGATCGAGATTTCATGGAATCTCCACAAGTAAAAACCAAAGCTTTGTACGTACACAGGTGTAAAAGCGTCGATTCGAAAATATAAGCACGACGTTATCAAAAAAACCTACTCATCCAGTTTTCCAATGGAACGGGAATATCCTAATGATTTTATTATTTTTCAGTTTTTTTATTTTTTTGGTTTAATTTTGCCAAAAATATTGTGAGGAATAGTTGGATCTGCAGATTTGAGTGGCTAAGTTTGTATAATCTAAATGTTATAGGGTTTTTCAGCACCTTGAAACTATTTATGTATTTAGAAATACAATTTAAACAACAGTAAATAGCAATTTTATCCAGATTTACATCCCCCAATTCTTCTCAAAAAACCCAAAAATAAAACGTTTAACCAAAACATAATAAAATGCTTAAAAATATATAATTATTTTTCATAATAACATTTATTCTTAAAATTAGTGTTTTTCATAAATAACAGTGTTTTTCATAATAAAATTTATTCTTAAAAACTAACCTAATGGACAAAATAACACAATTAACACTATTAAATTCCAAACCAGCTTCCTATTTTTATGTAATTGACAACTTGTCAATTGGGTGTAGCTTGGATGGTTACGAAGAATGATTGTTATCCTCTCCCACAGGGTTCAATTCCCATATCATAAATCTCTTAATGAATATGTTGTAATGGCTTCCAGCCTATATGTATTGGAAAGTTACCTTTAATTCAAAATTGAATAACAAAACAACTGCTATTTTAAAAAAAAAAATTGTTTTGAAAACATTTCCCCTAATCTAACTAAAAACATCATTTTATTAAATTCTCTGTTAACTTTAAGCACAGACTGATTTCTGGATATCGAAATAAATCATCTGTTTATGGAAATCTCTGATACACTGAATTCTTTCTTGATGTTTAAGATTAAATGATATAGGCAGAAGATAAGTAGGGTACGGTACACCATATATCTCTTGGACCGTTCGATTCAATGTTCTGGAATAAGATAAAAATTAGTGAATAGACAACTAAGTTCCAACAGACATGTAGAAAAAAAAAACATTTTCGTATATCTCTTTTCGCCTTATCCTTGACAGGAAGCACAGGGATGAATCGATCCCATCCCCACTTTATCCACAAAAGAGAAAAATAGGAAAAAGTAAAGGTCGTGCTTAATTATTTAGTTAGCAAACGATAATACTATGGCTAATCCACCATCCATATTGTCTTATAACAAAATGGTACCTTGCTCATTTCACTGCTAACTCATAGGTTGCGTGGCCACTTGTCTGCAAGTCATGGCAATTATTCTGAGTCTTTTACTTGAATATTACTCCTTTCTCCTCAGTTTATATTCATCTCAGTTAATTGGATTTTCCTTTATCGCCTTGAACTGTGTCCTGATGTTTAATTGCAACCTGCATCTGATAATGTCCAGTGTCCACCTCCATTAAAAGTGACGAGTGTATGGAATTTTGTGAAAGCTTTTTGACTGTGGGTTTTGGGGTTAGGGAATAAAAATTACAGCTGATATGCAGTCTGGTATAGACTATAGTGGCTCAATTTCGGATCAGAATCAACAGTTTATGGTCGGTGGCTCAATTTCGGATCAGAATCAACAGTTTATGGTCGGTAGACAATCAATGCATATCGCTTCTCATATATTTAGTACTTTTAATAATTCTCATGTTTTTTTGGGTCCACAGATCAAGCAACTGATGCATCAACAATTTCAGCAACAGTCAGGACGATTGCAGCCAGTGCAGCAACAAGTTTTGCAGTCTCCTGAGTCACCAGAAAATCACAATTCTCTGGGAAATAGTTTAAAGGAGAAGGCTCAAACTGTAACTGAAAGATGCCCAGATGAGGATATAGATGCAGTTGGAGAGCGTGGTGAAAATAATTCAGAGGCAAACAGATGGTCCAGGGAAGAAACTCGAGCACTTTTGAGAATTCGTGCAGCTATATGCGCCAATTCCAGGGATTCCAATGTAAAAGGACCAGTGTGGGAAAGAGTCTCGCGGTAAAATTCTGATTTCTTATGTATAACTTATGCCTTTTGAGATACATCCAAGTGCTCATTGACGACTCTAAAATATTATTAATCTACAGATTGTCATTGACGACTCTAAAATATTATTAATCTACAGATTGCCTATTTCAGTTCCTATGCCTATTTCAGTTCCTATGGTTCACCCTGTTTAACTCGTTGTTTCTGACCATAAATGTCATTTAAGGATCTCCAAATTCGATGTCCAAATTCTTAGTTGAACGATTTTTTATTAGGGTTTCTGTTTCAAGCATGAATCCAATTACAGCCCCTTGTTTAAGGAGCAGGTCTAAAGTCCAGTTCAGGAAATCTTGTTCCAAGTTAATTTCAACACATATATTTAATTGCAAGAACAATAGACAGAATCCAAGACTTTAGCCAAGACTATCCAAGACTTGAACAATATATATACAGACTTGACACTGTACTTTGCTCATGGCAATCCTGCATTTTGGCAATAGGAAATGCAATCAACACCCTACAAATATTCAGGAAACCATACAACCAACCTATGTGGTTAGTATTTATATTGGGGTACCTGATTGAATTACACTGTAAATTGTTTGTAGCTTAATCTAGCCATAGATTTTTGTTTCTGTGCGCTTCCCAGCGTTCGTCCAAACACCCAATTAGAATGATTTTACTCCATTATTCTCTTTTTTTCATTGGAGACCCCGAGAAGCCAAGTGTTGTACAGCCTGGAGAAATCTATCATCAACACTTGTTCTTCTGTGTAACACTAATAAAGAGCAGTCATACCAGGCGTAACACTGAAAAAACGGACGAAATGGTAATCCATGCTATTTTTAACCTTGAAGTTTATAGCTTAAGTTTTCATCCCTCTGGGTGACTAATGAATTCATGAATAAGATGAATTGTGTGGCTAATTTTATTGATCGCAATTGATATCTATATTGTATCGCTGTGTGCCCAAGAATATTATGTTCAAACTTGTCATTTTATAGTCATATATTCATCAAATCTGTTGTTATATATTCATGGAATGTCACTGGCAGTGTAGCATGCATGAGCGTCACATCCTGAGCTGTTATTGTAATTTATGTGCAGTAAGCTTGCAGAGATGGGGTTCCACAGAAGTTCAAAGAAGTGCAAGGAAAAATTTGAGAATGTCTATAAATACTACAAGAAAACCAAGGATGGAAGAATCAACAGACAGGATGGCAAGAGCTACAGATTCTGCAGCGAGATTGAAGCTCTTTATGCTGGAGTTTCTGTGAAGAATGGTGGTACCGACAAAGATGCCGACAATGGAGCTTGTAGTGATGGCAATATACGCAATCAAGGTGTTATGAAAAATCCTAGTTCTCTATTGATAAACAACATCAATCAATTGCAAGAGGAAACGACCTTTCCAAGATCCACAGAATCAATTGACAATGCACGAAAATTTTTGTCTTCTGATGGTACTTCGACAGAAGAAGATTTAGGAAAATCAAAATCGGAGCTGCAAATTAACAGGAAAAGGAGAAAAAGGAAGCAAAGTTTGAGTTCTATTAAGGATTTACTGGAGAACATGATAAAACGATGGATGGAACGCCAAGAGAGTTCACAAAAAAAATTCTTGGAAGCAATAGAGAAAAGAGATCAGGACAGATTGATAAGAGAAGAAGCTTGGAAGCTACAGGAAATGGCTAGATTGAACAGGGAAACTGAGCTACGTGCACAGGAGCATGCTCTTCAATCAAGTCGTGAGAAGGCCATTATTGAATATTTGGAGAAACTAACAAGTCAAAATTTTAAGTTGGATCCTCGGATCATACCAATGCAATCAACTCCTAACGCTCAGGAGGATGAGAATAATACTGCTAGAGGAAAAATTGACCTACATTCTAACAGGTGGCCTAGGCCTGAAGTTTATGCATTGATCAAACTGAGAAGTGATATGGACCAAAGGTTCAAGGAATCGGGACCCAGGGTAGCAATATGGGAAGAGATCTCATCTGCAATGGTATGCATGGGATTCCATAGAAGTGCAAAGAGATGCAAAGAAAAATGGGAGAATATCAACAAATACTTCAGGAAAACCAAAGGAAGCATGAAGAAAAGACCCTTGAGTTCAAAGACCTGTCCTTATTTCCATCAGCTGGATACTTTGTACGACAAAGGAGTTCTCCTTTCTCCAAACGATCCTAAGTATGATAAGAAGCTGGAAAATACTTCAAATTCAGAAGCTTTAACAGGTATAGATGGGGATGATGATGACCAAGAAAGGGGCCAAGAAATGAAAGTTAATGATCAGGACCCAGAGTTATTAGCCATAGTAGCTGCATCAACCCAACGAACAGTGCAACCAGCAAGCACTAGCAGTGAAAGGATGGAATATTTAGCACAGAAAATGATGAAATGGAACCCTACTGTGATTCAAACTATGGCTGATCAAGCAGTATCAGTGAACTCTAGACCCAGTTCTGAATATTTGGGCAGAAGTAACAATGATAACAACAACAAAAGATTTAGGATGGGAAGGCTAGTCCAGGAAGGGCTAGAACCCCAGCAGAATCAATACCGGAAATTCCTTGACGAATGCAGAAGAAGAAAACATGAAGAGTAACACCTTACAGATAAAGAAGTAGGACATCATCAACAACAGCAGTAAAATCAACAAGGAGAAAAATACCAAGCAAACCTAGTTCCAAAACCGAAAGAACAACAACCTTCACAGAGTACAGTATCACAATCTGGATTTATGGATTTGGTGCATAAACTCTCTACCAATTATTCCATTTCTGCACCAGCTTGCAGCACAGAATGATCCAAATCCTATGCAGCAACTTCAATTACTGAATGATCCGAATCAATCATAACTTTAATCCGCCTTTATTTTCATGTAAACCTCCGCATAAGTGTATCGATAGAAAGTGAACTACTATTATATTGTATATTTTTTGGTCCAGAATATTATGTACAATCCAAATCCCACTTAGGTTTTTCTATCTTTGCAGCAGGTCCATAGTTTGAAGCAGCAACTACACCTTATAATCTATGTTAGAAATACATGATTGGTACTTTTCTTTTAATGAAAATATAAGCCTTGGAGCATGCTGCTTTGAAAATACACAGTAATTTGTAATTTTTATATGTATTTGTTGTAGCCGGATAAGCCAGTTATTCTACAGCCGTGGCGGGAATATTTTTTAAATGATACAACTACTAACATTAAGCTTCCATCGTTCTGGGCAATTTTTTAGTTTTGATTAAGATGAATCTGTCAAGTTGGACAGAAAAACCATAAGTATACATACTTCTGGTCACTTTTAGATGGGAAACAGAAGAACCATGGTTTTGAATCCACTGTTTCTTTTACAGATAATAATCAATTTCAAGGATATTTTAAAAATTATAGTCCTCCGTTCAAAATATATATATATATATATATATATATAAAGAGTTGAGCGTGCATTTGTGACATTGGACAATTGAAAAATCACAGGGAAATTATGAAAACGCAGTTACAAATAATATTTTTATAATATAGAGATTAAAAAAATGTATTAACACTAAGTATTTTTTTCTATTTTAATGAAACTTAAAGCATTCTATTATTCAAATTTTATATGGGAATACAACACAAGAAACCCTTGATTCTGGGTTTAACCTGTAGGGACACCTAGCAAGATCTTAATGGAAATAATCACAGCACTCAATCCATTTTAGCTAACCCATGGAACTCCATCCCTCAATAAGCTATGTATATTAATATTTTTGCTTTTGCTTTTATAAATTAAAAATGGTAAAGATTTGTCTAAATATTGCATAAAGAAGTTTATTTTACAATTCATTACAGAAGGTTTATTCTACAATTCATTACAGAAGAGATTGTAACCTCCATCTTATATATTCTAGTTACTTAGATAAAAAAATTAAAATACATAAATAAATAAATAAGTAATTAGATAAATTATTTAAAAATGTTATCATATTAGTTTCATTATACATTTTTAGGTTTTAAATTGCCCATTTCAGATTTATTAAACCAATGCAGTGAATCTTTTTTCAATATATCATTGTTGATGTTTGTAACATGGGAGAGTCTTCTACCTTCTACCTTAATAATTTACTTTAATTAAATGAATTATTAAAGTAAGGTTTTTTTATTAATTAATTGAGTTTAATTTAATGAAATGTTAAAGCTATTAGTATTAGTGAAATAAATGAATCTTAGCCATTGATCTCAAATGAGGTGAGATCTAATCTTAGTAGTTAGTCATTTTAGAGATTAGAGTTAGGTCATAACTCAAGATTATAAAAGCAAGGCTAGGGTGAACGAGGGATACACTTCATATGGTCACATCATAGGGAGAGAGAGAGAGAGAGCAAAGAATGTTATTTTCTTAAGGAGATCTTGGATATGTGAAGAAGGACTTTCATGTAGAGATCATCTTAGGTCAAAGGGGAAGAGAGAATAGGGGAATTCGCGGGAAGATCCGACGGAGTGGAGTCGTAATAGTAACATGGATGAGTCGTATGCATTGAGCAGGTTGCTTAGGGTGCACATATGTGTGCACTATAGTGCAACATGGCACACACATACACTAGCTACAGTAAGCCAAGGTGCATACAGATCTCAGAAAGTTGAATGTATGAGGTCGTACAACCACGACAAATTTGCTAGGGTTTGCAAGTGTTGTCTGTAGTTTTCAGTATTTCTAAGTGGGTCATTTTCCCAATAAGGGATCCCTTGTACACTTTGATATTATCTTAATGATAAGCTTATTTGAAGGGCATAAATATTTGTTTGTTTGGAATTGGTTTCTTTGTTTCTGCTATTTATTTCTGATAATTATTCTAGTTAGTGTAGTTTGTTTTGTGAGCTATAAATTTGTTTTACGACAAGGAAATCACTAGCAAACAATTTATCTAGGTGTTGGGATTATAAAATTAACATGGTATCAAAG
>SNQJ01S0181421.1:29844-49115 GCA_010110895.2 Picea sitchensis
ATATTCCCGTTCCATTGGAAAACTGGATGAGTAGGTTTTTTTGATAACGTCGTGCTTATATTTTCGAATCGACGCTTTTACACCTGTGTACGTACAAAGCTTTGGTTTTTACTTGTGGAGATTCCATGAAATCTCGATCTCCACGCTTGTATCATTGAGCACTCGATGAGGGTTGTACATATACCAAAATTGCGTGGTTGGTTGGGGACAGACCGGCCTTGTACCTCGATCCTTCATATCATGATATCACTGATTCAGTCATGAGTCTCTGCTTGTCTGTCACAGAAAAAAGTAAGGCCGTCGTACTTCTTTGAATAGAGTGCCTGGAAAACTTGTCGACAAACGAAAATCTCGTGGGAAATTTTATCTTCGTGTATACCAGGCGTTTAATCCAACTCCATGGCCCAGATTTTGAGTTGTTTGGGTTTCACCGCAGTAAACATAAGACTTTTTACCCTTGAAGTGGTTGCGTCTGTCTCTATGAATGGTTAATTTTCGTAAGAAAATACAGAGCTCGGATCTCCAGATTGATCATACATCTGTCGCATGACACCTGCTTAAAAAATACAAAAGTTGTTGGAAGGATCGGCCACCAACCCTGACGTATTCTTCCCGTTCCCTGCCACTCTAGATTCCATTCTCCAAAGACCGTTTAATTCAATGCAGATCCTTTTCATCAAAATACAGGTTTATGATCCGTATTCTTGTCATTACGCGCATAATAAACGGACTTAACATTTCCAAAATTCGTTTGGTAGAGATAGCAAGGACTTAACATTTCCAAAATTCGTTTGGTAGAGATAGCAATTTTATTTAGGAGTTGGTTAAACGTTTTATTTTTTGAGTTTTTTTTGGTAGGAATTGGTTGGAATCCGACATATAAATTTGGATAAAATCTCTATTTTTTGATGTTTAAATTGTCTTTTTGAATGTATAAATAGATTTAGCTTGCTGAAAAACCCCTGGGGTATTCGGATTATACAAACTTAGTCACTCAAATCTGCAGATCCAACCATTCACCACTAGATTTAGGACAAAATAAAACATTCTCAAAAAATAGTTTCTATAGTTTCTACTACAGATACAGATAAAACATTAGCAAAAATAGTTTCTAGATAGACTAGATTTTTTAAAGCAAAAATTCCCCAAACTTTTGACTAATGCAGGATCGAAACTCTGGAAAGCAAGCCCGGGTCATGTAACTTTAGGGTTTTTAGGTCAGGTACGGACAATGATATTGATAAATTTTTACTGTTGCATCTAAGTAACATGGTGCATTTAAGATAAGTAAGTTTGAGAATGGATTTCATTTTAATGCTTTGTATATGTTTATGTTTAATAATGGATTTCATTTTAATAATATTGATAAATTTTTATTGGTTGCATCTAAGTAATATGGTGCATTTAAGATAAGTAAATTTGAGAATGGATTTCATTTTAATGTTTTGTATATGTTTAATAATGGATTTCATTTTTTTTCATAGGTGTAGGACAGTGGGTGACTGAGTGTGTTGTTAAGACATTCTCTGATGCTAAAGTCACACAAACAAACAAAAAAATAATGGATTTCATTTTAATGTTCTGTATATGTTTACAGGATGGTATTCAAGATAAATTCTAAAATCTTCAAGGTAGAAGGTTGATCAACAACAATGAGATTCAAAACCATTACAATAATATACTCATTATACATCCAACTTATTATTTTGATTGAATTGAACCGAGTTGGAAAAAATAACAAAATATTACCAACCAATTAACAATATATTAACCTTATCACAAAATAATTAAAAATATTTTTATCACTAATTAAATTTTTTATATTTTTAATTATCTAAAAATTAATTACCATCAAAATATTTACCATCATTAACTCACTCACTCTTTATGCAGGTAAGGAATATCTATCATAACGTCATCTTTGTCGTCTGAACTAACAATCTTCTGATAATGCAAGACTAATATAATGCATTGCAGGCCCACGTCATGACACAGATATTCTGAATTTCAACTGTAGTGCACGGTCTCTAACGAAATAATGAAATTTTGAAGTTTGACTTCTTATCCAATTTCACACATCATATGTTATTTTGTTGGTGCCCATTTGGCTTTTAACTCACCGACCTTTAGTGGTGACCTGTGCTTTCATATTTAATTCCATAGCAATTACATTATATCATCCCAAATTTTCTGAGTTTTTCAATAATACTGGTGAAAACACAAAGCCCTCAAAACTGAGATACGTTTTTTCCTTTCTGGTTTTTATAGAAATCAAGAGGAGTTTACCGAAACTAATAAATAAATAATAGTACTTTATCAAATAAAAGTCTTAAATTTGGGAGTAGTATTTATCCAAAGTTTTTTAAGTCTAAAGGAAAAATCTAGATTTTAATTGAAAATGATAATAGTTATTATTGATTGTTATCAATCAATACTAATATTATTATTTAAGAAAAACCACATCATCTTATTAATGATACATCCTTACCAAATACTTCTAAATCCTAAACTATTAATATATTTTGATATTTTAAAAAGATAAATTTTATTAGAATGTTTCCACTAGATATAATTTATTAATGATACATCCTTACCAAATACTTCTAAATCCTAAACTATTAATATATTTTGATATTTTAAAAAGATAAATTTTATTAGAATGTTTCCACTAGATATAATTTATTAATGATACATCCTTACCAAACACCTCTAAATCCCAAACTATTAATATGTTTTGGTATTTTAAAATGATAAATTTTATTAGCATGTTTCCACTAGATATAGTTGAAGAAGATTGGATGTAATTGTGTGACAATTTTCAAAACGTCCACCCATTAATATTTAAAAACCTCTCATACAGTTCTATCTAAAAAAATTCTTCTTCAAAATAAATCTTAATTGCTTAAAATTAGAAATAATTTTAAATCTTATTTTATAACCAATTTTTTTAATTTTTATATTAATTTAATATAGTTTTTTTAATTTTAAATAATGATAATAATAACAACTTAACTAAACACTAAACAAATTCAAAATTTATTCTAATTTCATTAATAAAGCTAACGGAACTAGTCACTAAGCAAATTTGAAATTTGTAACTTGATTTCATTAAAAGAACTTTGACGATATTACGAACGATCGAGTGGAGTGAAATAAATTCTTATTTTGAAATTTGTAACTCGATTTCATTAAAAGAACTTTAACGATATTACGAACGATCGAGTGGAGTGAAATAAATTCTTAGGCGAGGCAATGAGAATGCAATTCTTCTTTCACTTTAAAAATGGTAAATGGATAGGATCTTCCATGTATTTTCTGTTTTCAGATAATTTTAAATATTTTTATTTAATAGAGCTATTATAATTTTTTATTTATTTTATTAATGTTATAAATAAATAAGAAAATATTATAATTCTATTTTTTGACATTTGAAAGTGTGTGTGATTTTCAATAAGCAAACATATGCACATGTTATTTAACTATTAGATCTGCTAAGATAGTGACAACATAAACTAATGGTTAAAATTTTCTACCATTTATGTAGAAAAAACAGTTGTAAGGAGGTGATACGACGACTTACAAATTTATGACGACTTCTTTATTCCTACAACTCTGCAAAACTACAAGATCTGATACCAATTTTTGCAGAGGTGTCCCTCGACGAGGAAAGACTCATAGTTGAGACAAGAGGGAGCTCAGAAGACCAATACTAACTAAAACTCTAAGACCCGATGCCTCAAATGAATGCCGATAAGCTTTATTTATAGACTTTCTCTAGACTTCAGACCGACGAAACGTGCAAGAATCATCCTGAATGGTCGAAAATTTATTTTAGTACAGACTCACAATCTTTTCCTGCAAATATACTTCAATAATACCAAGAATAAACCAGGCATCAGGCATCGAAGCCCTTGAAGATTGCTACTCTGCACCTGGTGAATCCATTGTGATGACTCCATTGTGATGACTCCACTATGGTGGACCTACTATTTCAGTTGTGGCTTCTAGAGGAAGGAACACGAGGTCCACTCCTCAACTGCCTCTAGCTACGCCTTAAGCTGATCCATAAAAGATTATCAGAAAAGGAAAATCCTTCGGAGGAGGTGCTTCTACTGCTAAACCAGGTATTTATGATAACTTTCCATCTCATTCTTTAGAAACTCCATTGACTGCTTCACATTTCCCTGTCATACCTTCTGCTAGATTTTCTAGAACTCTAAATTTCGAGAGTGTTCCTGTTGAGTTTTCCCCTCTCGGTCTAGGATTGGAGGGAGAAATCCTTGTCACTCCTATCTCCCCTCAAACTATACCTTGGTCTAGACATGGGAACTTAGGAGATTTTCCTACCCTAGGATTTAACACCCCTCCTCCTATTACCATTGCTACTACTGTACCCACACCAAGCTCTACTCCCTTAAGCCCTACAGTTTCCCCTATCCGAACACCTTCTCCTCCTAGTTCTCCTCCACCTAATATCCCTATGGCAGGAGTAAATCCCCCCATGACTAGGATGGAGGCCATTATAGCTGCTAAGTATGCCCCCCTCGTGTTACCTCAGCCTCTCAATGCCCTTCCAAAAGATGGCTACCTTAAGTAACTGCCCAAGTTTACAAGCGAAGGGGACATAAGTGCAGAAGAACACCTTGAAGCCTTTTATAGTTTCACAGATCATCATGCCATCATGCATGCAGACGTATGGATGAGAATTTTTGTTCATAGCCTTGAAGGTGAGGCTAGGAAGTGGTTTAGGGCCCTGCCTCCTATATCCATTGATGGGATAGAGGCTTTGGATAACGCCTTCTTGAGACAGTGGGGAGATAAGAAAGACTTCATGTATTACATGACAGAGTTCGGGTCTTTGAAGAGAAAGGAAGGAGAGTTTGTCTCTGAATTCTCCAAGAGGTTCAATAAGATGTACAATAAGATCCATGCTGAGATAAATCCCTCAGAAGCTTCAACCAAAATTACTTATGACATTTCTTTTGACCCATATTTCTGCCTTTTGTTGAGGGAAAGACAAGCCACTTCCCTGGATCACATGCAGGACTCGGCTATGGAAATTGAGTCGAATATATTGGTTGTTGACAGAATCAGAAATAAGACTAATAGAGACATACCCAGGAGAAGATATGAAGACTCCACATCCAATTCCTCTGCCCTTCCCCCTCAGAGGGATGAAGTAACTAAGGTTCTAAAATCACTTTCAGCTAAGATGGAAAGGTGGGAGTTAGAAGGGAAGCCAATATATAGAAATTCCCAAAATACTGATAGCAAAGGTTTCAGGAGGCCAAATAACAATGTTCCACAGATTATGCCAAGGGAACAAAGGAACAGATATAGAGATGATCAAAGAATCCAAACCCCTCTCCAAAATAACCTTGTTGTTGATGAGGAAGGAGAGGAGATAGAGGAGCTTGGTCCTGAAATTCACTGTATTGAAGACACCTCCCCTTTTCCACATTTGACCCAATCTGCATATGAAGAATCCCTCATGAATAGTCAAATCAATGAACTGAGTAAGAGGGAGGAGGCCAAAGATAGTAGGCCTAACAGATACAACCTCAGGTCAAAGAAGAACGAAGGGAAGTCGGATATCCTTGATCAGTCTCTCATAGTAGAAAGGCCTGCTAAGCCTGCAACACTCACTACCAGGGAAAAGAAAACTCAGAATATTTCTCCGACATCCAAAGACCCTGTCTCTGAGGTAAGGGAAATTCCTAAGCCTCCTTCCTCCTTTATCTTTGAGCACAAAATTCAAAAAATTAGAATTCCTGTACCCCTTTCAGAACTAGTTAAAAATGAAGATTTCAAAAGGTCCCTCTCTAAACTGTTGCAGCCCAAGCCACCTCGGCTTACCACAGACTCAGTAAATCTCCAAGATGAAAATATAGCAATCATCCTAGGTCCCATGGTAGAAGACATAGATGATTCATCCCCCCCCTTCTACACATCCCTGAACATACACGATAAGGTGTTGCATAAATACTTGATGGATTTAGGGGCTTCCCATAGCCTCATGCCCAAAACAGTCATGGAAGAATTGAGACTGGAAGTAACAAAGGCTTATCATGATTTGTACTCTTTTGATTCAAGAAGGGTGCAATGCCTTAGATTAATCAAGGACCTGGTGGTGTCCTTATTTCAGCTACCAATGAAGAGTGTGGTCATGAACATTGTAGTAGTTGATGTTCCCCCCAAGTTTGGCATGATGTTGTCAAGATCTTGGATTAAAAATATTGGAGGAACATTACATATGGACCTCACATATTCCACTATTCCAGTCTTTGGAGGAGAACACAAAAGATTGTATAGAGAAGCTCAGTTGGCCTACATTGTTAGCGACGAAGAACATCCCACTAATCATCCTATATTTTCTCTTGACACGGAGTTGGGGTCTAGTTTTTTGCATCTCACGGATTCTCTTGAAGCCCCTCTTGAAATCAGAAAGAATCCCTTGTATGATCATGAAATACCTCCTCCAACTATACCTGTGTGGAAGATGTTCTTCGATGGAGCCTCTTCTAGTGAAGGTGAAGGTGCTGGTGCAGGAGTGATTTTTGTATCACCTTGTCAGGAAACCATATCCCTGTCATACAAGCTAGAGTTTGAAACCACCAATAATGTGGTAGAATATGAAGCTCTTGTTTTAGGTTTAAGGGATGCAAAAGAAATGGGAATTGAAGAGATAACAGTGTTCGAAGATGCTGAGTTGATAATCCAGCAGGTCAGAAACGCTTATTGGGCTAAACATCCTCGAATCAGAAATTACAAAAATGATGTGTGGGACCTAATTGATCATTTATTCTCATCTTTCAACATTTATTTTATTCCAAGAGAAGAAAATACTTTGGCTGATTCCTTAGCTGTCTCAGCTAGCTAGTTTAGGATCTCCCTGTGACCTAAGATCAAATATGATGTTGAGATAAGATATAGGCCATCTGTACCAGACAATATCAGACATTAGAAGGTGTTCGAGGATGATCTTGAAATCAAAAAATTCCTCGAGTCTGTTGATGAGTTCTCTGCATTGCACATTGATCACAATCTTGATCCCGAAGGTGATCTTTACCCTGAGGTATTTTTAAATAAAATTTCTAATCACCATATTGTTCAGTTTCCTAGAAATCACATTCCAAAGGGACTAGTTCCTTTAGAAAGATTGTTCGATGGAAATGATGTGGCAGTGAAGGGTAAAATTTCAAATGAGGATGTTGATGTAACAGAATGCAATATTGGCACAAAGGAGGATCCTAAGTTCGTCAAGTTGTCAAGCAACCTGTCAAGGGAGCAGAGAGCCAAGTATGTTGAGTTATTAAAAGAGTTTTCGGATGTGTTTGCATGGACCTATGAAGACCTCAAGACATATGACACAACTATCATTGAGCATAAGATCCCACTGAAAGAAGAGGCTAAGACATTCAGGCAGAAGCTAAGATAGATTAATCCAACGTTGTTGCCTATCATGGAGAAAGAATTAAAGAAGTTGTTGGATGCTCAAATCCTAGTCCCTTTGAGATATTCTGAGTGGGTGGCTAATCTGGTGCCAGTAAGAAAGAAGAGTGGAGAAATTAGACTTTGTGTTGATTTTAGGAACCTGAATAGGAGCTCAATAAAGGACAATTACCCCCTACCTAAGATGGAACACATATTGCAGAGGGTAACTGGTGCATCCAGGATATCCATGATTGATGGATTTTCTAGCTAATATCAGATATCAGTCCTGCCTGAGGATAGAGAAAAAACAACCTTCACCACTCCTTGGGGAACATTCATGTATGCCAAAATGCCTTTTGGATTGGTGAATGTAGGAGCAACATTTCAGTGAGCCATGGAAATAACCTTCATTGGGGAGAAATATCAATTTGTGGTTATTTATTTGGATGACATCACTTTCTTCTCTAGATCTGATAAAGAGCACTGTTGTCACTTGAGGAAGGTTTTCTTGAAATGCAAGAGGTTTTTCCTTTCCTTAAACCCGAAGAAATCTTTGTTTTCTATGAAGGAGGGGAAGTTGTTAGGCCATATGGTATCAACCAAGGGAGTGAGAATTGATCCCAGTAGGGTAGAAGCAATTCAAACCCTGTCACTCCTTAGGTCAAGAAAAAAATTTCAGAGTTTTCTGGGAAAGATCAACTTTCTGAGGAGGTTTGTCTCAAATTTTGCTGAGTTGGTGAAGCACATCATAGCCATGCTCAGAAAGGGAAATGAAGTAAAATAGAATCATGATCCCAGAGAATCTTTTAACCAAATCAAACAAGCATTGACTGAGGCACCTGTGTTGATCAGTCCTGATTATTCCAAGGACTTTCTGATTTTCTCCTTTGCTTCATTTGACATAGTAGAAGATGTTCTATTACAGAAGAATGTTGAAGGGATGGAGCAACCCATTTCATTTTTCAGCAGGGCATTAAGAGATGCAGAGGTCAAATATAACATAATGGAGAAGCAAACCTATGCCTTGGTCAAGGCCCTTAAAGAATTCAGAGTCTATGTTTTACATTCGAAAATCATTGCATATGTTCCTTCAGCGTATGTGAAGGACATTCTCATTCAACCTGACATAGACGGGAAAAGAAGCAAGTGGATTTCCAAGATCCTTGAGTTTGACCTGGAGATTAAGCCCACCAAGATGGTTAAAGGGCAGGGTTTAGCTAAGTTGTTGGTTGAATCCAATTATAAGGCCTTGGGGGTTAGCTTCATCAATGCTTACTCATAAAATCAACAAGCTGAGTTATCCAACAAAATCTCTCAGGGTGGTTTATCACTGGCAGAGTGCACCTGGTATAGAGACATTATATATTTTTTGCTAGAATTGAAACCCCCTGATGGAGTGGGGAAAAGTAAGGAAAGAGCTTTAAACCTCAAGGAAGTCAGGTATTTCCCTATTGACCAGGTTTTATATTGGAAAGACCCTCTGGGAGTGCTTCTAAGATGTTTGAACCCACAAGAGGCCCAAAGAGATATGTTTGATTTCCATAGCAGCCTCTGTGGGGGACACCATTTTTGGAAGACCACATCCCACAAAATTCTTAGGGATGGGTACTACTGGCCCACCTTATTTAGTGATGTCTGTAGAGAGGTCAGAGCCTGCATCAAATGCCAAAGGTTCTCAGGAAAGAAACAACTCAAATATCTACCACTAAATCTCGTAGTAGCTTCAGTACCCTTTCAACAATGGGGGTTGGACTTCATTGGAGAAATTCATCGTCCCTCAAGCATCCAACACAGATGGATCCTGACTGCAACGGACTATTTTACCAAGTGGTTAGAAGCTATCCCCACCAGGAGTGCTTCACACAAAGTTATCATCAACTTCTTGGAGGAGATCATAGCAAGGTTTGACTGCCCCATCAAAATTGTCATTGATAATGCTCCATCTTTCAAATATGAGCCTTTGGTTAAGTTCTGTGAGCAGTTTGAGATTTCACTGATTCACTCCACTCCCTGTTATCCTCAAGGAAATGGAATGGTAGAGTCTTCCAATAAAAGCTTGATCAAGATCATTAAAATATTGTTGGAAGATAATAAGAAGGCCTGGGACTCAAAACTCAAATTCGCTCTGTGGGCTGACCGAGTGACAACAAAGAAATCCCTGGGCACCTCCCATTTTCAACTTGTTTACGGGACAAAGGTTTTTTTTCCCACTCAGCTAGCTCTACATGTAGCTAAATTCTTTCAAGATTATGAAGGAGATCCAGACCACATGGTCAGAAGAATCCATCAAATGGTGGAAGTGCAATAGACCAGGGAGCAGGTAATGAACATAGCTCACAATCATTAGCAGAATATCAAGAAGGCCTTTGACAGGAAGGTTAGGAAAGAATATTTCCATTTGGAATATTTGGTACTTAAATGGGATGCACCCAGACATGATAGAGGCAAACACAACAAGTTTGAAGCCCTCTAGATTGGGCCCTTCAAAATATCTGAAGTATTTTTAAATAACACCTACAGGTTGCAGGATTTTGAAGGTGAGGAGGTTTTTAATGGCCTTGTGAATGGCCATTTCCCGAAGATTTTTTTTGTTTGAGCCTTAGATGACTCCTCTGTTTTTGTAAATATTGCTTTTTGTTTATGTTTGTTTTCAATAAGGGACTCTGTTGCCCAACAACAAGGCACCGAAGATGCAAAAGGAGTTCTTGGCAACCCGCAGGGGGCATGCCATCCCCCATGAATGTTGATGTTATCACCTAATGTTGTAAGGAGGATGTTTTCCTAGCGAATGCCCCCTTTGGAAAAAAAAATGACAATAAGCGGGTCGAAAACCCACTTGTCCTAAGTTTCATGAGCAGGTGCGTATGATTTAAAATGGGCATAGATCTGGGTGGCCATCATCCATGCACCCAGATCAACGGACGAGGTTTGATTCTGAACTCCCCCCTGTCATTCTGTCTTTAACGTAGGGGGGGGTCTGATATGGTGTTGCGTAGGTTTGAACGACTGGGATTAAAGCACCCGGATCTATGGCTAAGGTCCAATTCCGGACCCCCCTTGCTCTTCTTCCTTTAACATAGGGGAAGGGGTATGGAATTAACCAATTCTTGCGCAGACCCCTCTCTATCCTGACACCTGCCTCCCAAGCTCTCCTGCCAATCCTATCCTTCCATCTATCCCCCACTCATTGTCTTCCCGACCTATCACCGTCTCGACATCGCTCATCGTCCTCTCACCTCCTACCGTGTGTCTCCCACTCCCAGTCACCTATTCCCTAATCGACCATCTTCACTCTCCCTTTTCCATCACATCCTCCTTCCTCACCAAGTCACCAAAATACACCCGTCCTCTACCTTTCCAAGTGTTGTGTCCTCTTTTCTTTCGTCCCTCTTTCTCCTGACACTTGTACCCCCATGTCTCTGTCACCTGTTACCTCCACCTCAACATCCACAGGTCTTACCGCTCATCCACCTAATCGCTTTCCCTCTGTCGTGCCTATCCACATGGCCTCCCCTCCCCTCACTCCCATGCCATGCAAGTTAAATCGCCACTTCCTGTGTCCCCCCCCATTAAACCACTTTTTTTTATGCACCCTGTGTTATCCTCATCCACGTCAACAAACATGTCCAACTCGTAGCTTCCTAGCAAAGCAACATCAGCCAAAGGGAGACCGCCACGTCCTACATGAGCAGAGTTGACCAAAGTCTTTCCAAATCCCGAGAATCAGTTAATGAAAACGCGGAGGGTGGGTGAGACATCATCTCCTCCCTTAAATGGAAAGCTGGGAAAAGACAAGCACATAGGTGATTGTCAGTCCTTTCTGACAAAGATCGCGTCCATTAGAAGACTGCATGGGCAGTCTTCCCAACGTCTGCATGAGCAACCTGACAGGGAAGATCCTCAACGTCAAGCATTGATTTCATGACATGATCATGTCTTAGACATCCGAGCCAGTCTAAGTATATGCAAGCATTTTTTCCATTTTGGTGGCTATCGTTGGTAGAGCTAAGCTCCCAGTTGTAAAGGTTTGATGAAGCACTGGTTTTCCCTGGTTATGCATATGTATGTGAAATTTCTTGTTTAATGACAGACAACTTCTTTTTTCATCTTGTTTCCATCCAATGTTTAAAGAGTTCATGATTGACTGAGTCACATGAAGCGTTGTGACAATGTTATATAAATGTTTTATGTTAACGTTGTTATGGTTTCTTTTAATGTTCTTATGATTTGAATACAAGAAGTTATTGTGTTTAAATTCTTTCCCTTTGGGTTTTTGGAAGCTTGATGTTCACAACAGACCTCTGCACTCTCTCACATAAGTCTTCCTCCTACTCACCCTTATTACAACTCACTGTCTGAAGTTAAATTAAGACCTCACCTGTTCATGCATAACCTTAGTCTAGGATTCTGAGTTAAAATGATATTGTACTAAGTTTATTTCCAGTCGATCACCCCCTTTTTAAACAAATCGTGACATATAACTGATGGGCGTCAGGCTCTGTTCCTGCTGTAATCCAGGAGTGACTTCTAATGCCAACAAAAGGTGTAGCATAAATCTGAAGAAGCATCAACTACAGCTCTGGTTGATCTATCATAAAGCATGTTTGGAATGCTTCCAGTATAAAATGGGATTCTTATGAGTTCTGGAACATAATTTAGTAGGAGATGAATTGGTTACAAATTCATATCGATAACTTCAGTTCTTCTGAGTTTCCATGTAGGTTTCCATAATTTGGCATATACTTCCCAATCTTCATTGTCTGGGATATTCCTTATTTTTTCACCTCCATTTTTCCATTCAATAACAATGACCAGACAATGGATTTCTTCATTTGATCTTTCTTTTTTTGTAACCACATTCACTTGTCCTCGCTCGCTTGCACACACTCGCTTGTTTTCATGCTCGCTTGAAGGTTTTCTCTACTGAGCAAATCAGGGATAGAATTTTCAGAGCCTTTGATGTGTTAAATATCAAAATCAAAATTTGCAAATAGATCTTGCGATATTGCAAATTTTGCTTCACTTTCTTTAGTGATTTTCTTATGTAACACCTTGTTTATTGTAGCATCATCAGTGCTGAGAAGAAATTTTGTATTGATGAGTGATCTAGATTATTTTCGGCACGAAATGAGATCGGAGATATAATAAAGAAATGCGCAGAGATATCGCAGATATTCAATAATATAATAGAAATGTATCAGAGATGCAACCATAAACAAAGATATACAGTAATACACGATTTATATTAATGAAAGAAATGTACAGAGACTGTAAAAATACAGAGTGAAAGACTCGCTAGAATGGTGGCAGCTTATCTTTGAGAAGAGATGTGACGGCTGCTCGCATTCGCAAGAAGATGATTACAATGAGGCTCTCAAGGATTTTTTACAATAATCAGGAATGCTAAAAACCCTAGACATCCAAAAACCTAACCGTAGGAGATGAAGCACCAAAATTCATGTGGGCCCTATTTGGGTAAGTGAGTACATCAACTTCCTGGGGTCGTAACTTTTGCATACGATCTTCGTTTTAGGCATGTGATAGCTTGTTGGAAAGGTATCATTGAGGATATTCATTTTGGGGTCTCAATAATGCCTTCTATTATCATTGAGAACCCTGATCTCAAAAAACCTTCATTTGGACCCTCAAAATGGCTCCAGAAGTTAAAACCTGCTAAAAATAGTAAATTGCCAAAATTACCAGAAAACTGTTTTGAGCCATCTGGAAAAGGTGGGTGGCCACCGATATCCACCTGGATCAATGAGATATATTTCAAACTTATTGATTGCATTCAGGGCCGCCTTTATTTCTTTGTCAATTATTGCATAGTTCTTTTCGTTGTCAAGCCGTGTCCCTGAAGAAAACAGTATGATTTCTTCATGTGGCTTTGATCTCCCTACCTTAACTTGTTTAAGAATTGCTCCCCATCCTTGGTCATTGGCATCAGACTCAAAAATTTTAAAGAGTTCATCACTTGCAACATGAAGTATTGGCAAGTGCCTGAGTTTATATTTTATTTTTCTCACAACCTCGGTGTGTGCTTCAGTCCAAGACATATGATCCTCTTTTAGCCTGTCATTCATAATTTTTGTATCTTTAGCACAATCTTTATAAAAAATACTAACATAGTTCAAGATTTCTAGAAAGCGCTGGAGCTAGGTCTTATCAGTTATTTTTTCTGGAAATTTTTCTGTAAATTCCACTATGTGAGTCTGAAGAGAATTTTGGCCATTTGAAATTGTGTGACCTAGAAATTTGACAGAGGTTTTAAAGAGATCCATTTTATTTTTAGAAAGAGCTAGACTAGACAGTTTGATGACCTTTAAAAATATCTCCAAATGCTTGAAATGTTGGTCTATGGAAGCTGAGAAGACTAATATATCATCTATGTAGACAATTAGCCAGTCAAAATATGTATTTAAAGTGCCATCCATAACCCTTTGAAATTTTGTCAGAGCATTCTTAAGGCTGAAGGGCATAACATTCCATTCATAGTGACCTGCAGGAACACTAAATGTAGTTTTGAATTTGTTTTCCTCCTTTATAGCCACTTTCCAAAATCCAAATTTTAAATCAAACTTTGAGAATATCTTTGCATTTTCTATTCTATTGATCAGACTTGACTTGTGGGGTATAGGATAAGTATCATCAGCTAGGAATGAATTTAAAGGAGTATAGTTTACTACCAATCTTGGGACTCCTCGAATCTGCTCAGAATGTTTATTAACATAGAATCCATAGCAATTCCATGGGCTAATGGATTCTCTAATCAATCATTTTTTCAATAATCCTTGGGTTTCTTCAGAACACAATTTATGATATTTAACATTCATAGGTATTTCTCTGATTTTACAAGGTTTTCCCTCATAGCTATATTTGTATGGTAATTCAACAAAATGAGTTTTTCTTTCCCAAAATACAGTTGAGAGTTCTGAGCATACCTAATATTCAAATAATTTTTGCAGTTGAATAATCATGTCTTGAATTTTTAGCTCCTTGAGTTGTTGATCAATCCTCTCGTTGCTCTTCATTTGCTGGAGTTCTTGAATATTTTTCTCTTTCTCTATAAGAGTCTGAGACATTTGGACCATTGTGGACAAATTAGGGACTGATACAAATGGGAGTACAATTTTTCTCCTTGCTATTGTAATAAAATATCCAAATTTTCCATCTGGTAATTTTTCAGAACCATGTGGTTCAACAACAACAAAAAATGGAGTACCTACAAGACATGGCACCATAATTTCTGAAGTGAAAACTTCAGATTCAAGCAGAAAGGTCCAAAACATAACTTGGCCCTTTCAACTTCATATTCCATCTTTAGGGTTTGATTACCTATCCCAATGGTTGCATTGTTATTTTTTAACCAATAACAAGAAGGAATAGAATACTTACTCAGGATGTTAAAATCTGATCCTGAAACGATCAATGCTTTCAATTTAAAGATTTGACCTTGAATATTCATCTTAATCATCACATTATATTGCTGATGTTGGATGACCATTATTCTGATAGAAGTCAAACCTTCTATAGAATTTGTTTCAAATGTACTAATGTTGGTATTTGCATTCTAGAGAATTTCTTCCAGGGAAGGCATGAATTGTAGGGCCTGTATTTGTTGTTGTAACCCTCTTATTTCTTGTCCATCACATGAATAAGCTTTGTATCCATCCTCAATTTATAATTTTTTTTTCAATATTTTCTAATCTTTGATTAATTTCTGCAACTTCCTTCTTAAGAATATTTCTTTCTTTTCCCAAATTATTTATAGTCAAAGGTCTCATCTTATCACTTTGGTTTTGTCTAATAAATGACTTGGTATTCCTTTCAAAAGAAGAATCTATGAACAATGGCTTCTTACCTGAGTTTGTGGTTGTTGCTGGCTATTTCTATTTTACCATGGTTTTTAGAAATGAATCTAAAAGTGCAGCCTTCATTTCTCCTTCTGGCAATGCTTTGATTTGTGCTAGCATCTGAGCATTTCCATCAGACTAAGTTTGAGCCATGCATATTTTAGGTTCTGTTTTATCTTCATCTTCTTCTTCTTCATCATCTTCTATTTCTTCATAGCTTGAAGACTCTGTCAGACAAATACAAAACTTTGGGTCTTTACAGCTGCAATCATTTGCTATAAGTAACATTTCTTCATCAAAGGATTCACTAGAGAAATATTCAAATTCAGAAGTGTCAGTAGACTGACAACATCCTTCCTAAAGCATATGAACTTCTTCTCTCTTAGGAAAAGGATGATGTGGGTATTGATATGCATCATGGTGACTTGAGCCACATATGTTGCAGCGAATTGAGATTATTTTCCTAGAATACTTAGCCTTTTGTCTTGCATTTTTTTGTGATATCTTACCTTTATTCTTCTTATATTATTCTCCTTGTGGACATCTATTAGCCAGGTGTCCTAGTTGTCCACATAACCAACAAGTTAGGTTGGCCTTACTTTGTTGTTTGAAAGATTGCAATTTGATGTCTTTTGGGGATTAATAATGAGACTTTGTGTATTTCTTATAATGACATATTTTCCTCTTATCCTTTTGGTAAGACTTGGGCTTGCCCTAATCATATTTTTGGAATCTTTGTCTCATGGATTTCTTTTCCCTTTTCTTTCTTCTAAATGGGTCATCTAGGGTCATACCATATTTTTCATAGATATATCTATTATCTGTTAATTTTGATAGCTTTTGTATTGACTTCATAACCTTCATGTTAGCACACAATCCTACTAGGGAAGAGGTAATGATTGTGTAAATTTCTCCCCAAGTACAAATCTCATAAGGCTGAACAAAAGTTTTTTGTACTTTTAAATATTCAAGAAATTTGTTTGGGAAAGAAACAAGATACACTTGCTTCCAGAGAAGGTTTTTGCTATCTTTTACTTCATATATCCTTTGGGTCCATTCTCTGTGAAAATCATCATAATTGGACATTCTCTTACATTTCATTCCCATTAGAATTATGGCATGTTTATCAGAGAGTTCATGTTTTGTTCCACACTAATGCTCAAGAATGAATGTAGTTAATGCACCTATCATATTATTTTCTACTTGGCCATCTTCTTTGAATACTATATCCCCATTTTCATCTTTAACTTGTTCCTTTTCCATTTTCTCAACTAGGGCATGTGAAGACTCTATTTCTCACCATTTAGCCAAAGTTCCTGTAAAACATTGTTTAATAGACTTGCATGCTTTTATTTCATTTTTCCCTTTCATGCAAACGACTATGTAGGAAACATACATTTTGTCTATAACTTAATGGATTTGGCCTGTGGTCATACTATCTATGTTCCATTCTGGGAAATTTTCATCTGTAAATGTTTGTGCCTCTGGTAGCTTGCCTTTTCCATAAAAGTATGGAGTTGGAACCCTAGTCATGTTCCAAGGAATTGGTTCTTTAGTAGGGAGAATATGAGAAGATATAAACAAAAGATGAGTCGAGGATGGTTCTTATTGTTCTGGGGGAAAATGGTTTGGAAACCTTTTCTTCAAATCAATTTGTTCAGGAATGTAGACTGTAGAGTTTATTGATGAGACCTTTTGTGGAAATAAGTAAGAACTAGGAATTGGTTTGTTAGGAATCTTTTCATATTTTTTCGATACTTTAATAATAGATTCTCCTATGTTCTTAAAAGATTCACCTAATCCTTCCATTAGTTCTTCATGGTCTCTTTTTGAAGAGTCTTTTTCACTTTCTAAAGTGCTTTTTATTTCAGGGACTTGGGAATTGATAGAGTTTATATTGGAAGCAACTTGATTTGTAGAGACTTGAAGTTGATCTAGTTGTTTCTTCCTAGCATAGTCATTGGTTACAAAAGTATGTGCTGCCATCCCTCTTAGAGAAGTATTTGTCCAGTTTAACTGTTCAGACACACTTTGGAGTATTTTCTCTGAATTTGTTTGCTGAGATTATTCCTTGTGAATCATGAGGGGAGTAGCCTTAGTTTGTTTTTCGTCTTCTCCTAGAATGATCCCCTTAAAATGGGGAAAAGGAAAATATGTCTCAGTTGTTTTTCCATCTAAGGATTTCCATTTGTGTTTGGTAATGAAACTTTCTTTGGAAGACATCATTTTAATTTCTTCCTTTTGGGAAAGTATGTACGATTCATAAAAGGATATCCACAAATCCGTTATTGACATATATGTTTTCAATTGCTCAGATAATTCTTTCTTTAGATATGCAGAAGTAATGGCATTAAATTATTTGGCTTGGGGATGAGTAAACAGATCCAAATTTAACATTCTCGTAATCCAGTCTATGTTTACTCTTCTTCTAGGACATCCATTCATAAGGAAAAATAATTTGCGCATCTCTGGGACTAATGGTTTTTGTAGTCCTTTGGGTAATGGATTTTCAAATCTGCAGGATGGAATTATTGCATTTGTTTGTTCAATAGACCCTGATCCATATCTCAGAGTTCCCGGTGGTCTACAATAGCTAAATATTTCTTTGAGTCTAGGATCATCTGTTTCTACCTCAGGAATATGATGCATCATTAAGACATGGATTTCATGTGGAAAATCTATGCCTATTATATCAGAATACTTTGGATGAGAACAACTTTCTTTTGAGATCAAGGCTGGAGGATAATCACTTCTGGGATTATGGTTTTTATGTATAGGAGAGCATACTTGAGGTTGGGTATTGACCATGTTAAGGCATATAGGACATTGTCTTGGAAGAGTAGAAGGCGGTGCCATCCAAATGGGTACATGAGTACAAATGGGTGGATCTATGCCTTCAAAATTTGGATATGGAAAAGAAGATGTAGATGGAAATTTTAAAAATACTTCACCACGATGGCTGCTTTGAGAAGAATGGTTAGATACAAAAGCAGAGCATAAAGGGAATTGGATGATTCCTAGAATGGGTGGCCATTGAAAAATGGGAGTATGAGAACATTCAGGTCTGTTTGCAAGATATGATGACTTAGAAGAGATAGACCTTCTTGGAGGAAATTGAATGATTGCTTGAGTATGAGATTCTGCAATATCTGTAGTATTGAAAGTAATTTGGGGTTAGGGCTTAGGATCTATGATACCAAATCAAATCCACATGAAGAAATCATACAATTTGCTTCAGGGACCTAGCTTGAAAATGAAAAGAAATATGCAAAAATTGAAAAATAAATGAAGGTGACCCTCAATGCAATCAATAAGTTTGAAATCTATCTCATCAATACAAAATTTATGCTCAGAACTGATGTTGCTACAATGAACAAGGTGTTACATAAGAAACTCACTAAAGCAAGTGAAGCTAAATTTGCAAGTAGAGCTTGCCATCTTGCAAATTTTTCTTCACTTTATTTAGTGATTTTCTTATGTAACACCTTATTCATTGCAGCATCATCAGTTCTGAGAAGAAGTCCATAGTCCCACGGCCCTGCAAAACGTCAGTCAAAATTTTCAATAGCTTCCCTACCCGTCGTAATCTTATATCCTTGGAATTTGTTTTTTCACAATCCCATGAATCTACCTTGAGAAAGTAAATGCAATGAGCAAGTGGATACGAGGCGTGTAAGAACTCTAAGTAGACGGAAAAACCTGAGACGACCAATGTTGGGTGAAGGGAAGAGATCTGCTCCAAGTTATTGGTGAAGATACATGGTCTAGGGGTCTTTCCGGTCCTGGATTGGGGTGAAGAGAAGATAAAATTGGAAGAATTAATTCACACAACACAAAACGTTTTTCATTGATTAACAAACAAATGGAGGTTACATATATAGCATGCAGATCAACGACTTAAGTGGATCTGATTAGCTAAAAATAGTAAACCTAGAAAACTCACAGTTACAACAGTCTCGTTGAAACTCACAGTTACAACAGTTA
>SNQJ01S0181421.1:49125-62074 GCA_010110895.2 Picea sitchensis
TTAGCTAAAAATAGTAAACCTAGAAAACTCACAGTTACAACAGTCTCGTTGAAACTCACAGTTACAACAGTTATCTCTTACTAAAGTAAGCTTTATTCTAACAAGAGATTCGTTCCAAGGATGTTTCTACGATCTGAGGCTATGTTAAATTGAATTAAGACGAGATGGGTTGAACAGGGTTGGCAGGGATTGTTGTGTGAACTCCCATCATCAACAAGAAACTACTGCATGCAACATGGAAATTTTCTTGAGCACGGTTTTGCTACATAATTGTTTGTATGCGCTCTTACACCACTGATGGCGTAGACTCTTTTCACCAGCATGTACACCTGATATATATATATTTGGCATTAATAATTTATGATGGATGCATTTAGATTTTATATATGGAGTATATATTTTGTTGGCGTTAAGATTTTATGATGACGCTGAGTTACAATGGGTTGATTACTTTGAAATTATTGGAAGAGGATATTTTTGTCTCTTATGGGTCTTTTCAAACTTACTAGGACCATGGGTGGTTAGGGCTTTTAGTTGCTCAAACTCACACCCACCTAGAATTCACTCTAGGAACATTGTCATGTGAGAGGGAGCTTGGGAAATTGAACAAGCAAGTCAACCAATATCTCCCAATATCTCCTTAGAGGCCTTGGTTCTACTCTTCTAGGTTAGGGTTCCTTAGATCCTCACCTAAGGAAGGCTTTCCTATAAGGTCCAACTAAGTCCTAAATAAGGTAGATGTGTAGAAGGACTAAGTTGAATATGGATGAATTCTTAAAATGATGGCTTCCAAGGTAAGCTTGTGTTGGAACGTGCACGCAGATAGGTTAAATAACCTAGGTTTAAGGTAATTAGTCAAACAAAACCCTACAGATATCGACCCTTTTGGCATCACCTGTGAGCAGTCAAAGTCTCACCTGAGGTATATTTATGGGGACCGCAGGAACCAAGATTCTGTAGCAATGGGGGAAATAAGGCGCGCTCTGTCATACCTATAGGAATATTTCACGCACTAGATCCTAGTTAATCTATCCTCGTTACTTAATTGTTTATGCATATCAGTCTATTTTCTCACCATCTAATGGTTAAACATACATTTAACGTTACTACGGATGAATCTTTCAACATTCTTAGTAAATATAAGCATTCATCCATAGTAAAAGTAGGAATCAACATCATATAGACATGAATTAACATATTACAAACATGAATAACCATTCCACAACATAATTCAACACAAAGTTACTGTGGTTCACCCCCTCCTAGGCTACGTCCACAAAACAATTGCTTCTTTGTTATATTTAAATCATTCATCTTGCGCTCTGCACTACAATAGGTGTTCAATATATAGTGGTTTGCTTACATTCATGGATTCTTTACACACAACATACTACAATCACAACAATTCCTCAGAAGTCTTCTGGTTCTTCGGTTTCACCTCTTCTCTCTACCTTTGCTCCTGTCATTGTTGTCACTTCTTACTCTTCGAACATCCTTCCAAAACACTCCCCTCAATTCTTAACTTTATTCTCCTTTTCATCAGGTTTTCTTACCAGTTCATAATGAGTTGGATTCCACTTATGCTTGGTTGGTGACAACTCATTTAGAGCTGGATACAACTCATGCTCGACTCATTTTTTGGATTTTACGGGACCTTGTCCCTTCCTGTTCCCCATCTTCTTCTCTTTCTTCTCTCTTCCTTCTTGATCCTCTTGATCTTATTTATTCCATGTATTTTCTGTGTGTGTCGCTTCTTCTCGCTATTCTCTATCCAACCTGCCTGCCCAATAGGTCCCCAACGCTCACCTGTGGCTAGTCCCGAGCCACTTAGGCCTATTGTGTCATGATATTCCATGCCTCAATGAATCTTTGGAGGCTCTCCTTAGATGCATGTACTAATCCTGTAAATTTGGCCTCCTTGTTCACAATTTCATCCACTTTCTATGCTGTCAAGATATGTCATGTTGGTTTGCGCGGTACATAGTTATTTTATTACCTCGAGTTACTCGTCTTGTCACGGTCATAACTCCTGTGTCATCGTTCGTTGCTCTTCCTTCAGTTGTTCTACTGAAATATGTAGTTTCATGTTAGCCAACAATGTTGTCATTATTTTTGTTGGTGGGAGCATATTTGCACTCTCAATGGCTTGAATCACTTGTTTTTGCACAACCCTTATTTGATCGTCCAACGCTTGCAGCTCTAGGGTGTTCGCCATTTTCGTCCATATGTGCGCTCCTTTTTCGCATATCTTTATACACTCTTGTTCTAATCTTAATCTTCTCCATTATTTTATGCATAGTCCTTTCCCTTTTCTCTCTTTCTTTCAGTGGTGTCCCTAATGATGTGTGTGGCCCTATATTTTCATCCTTCGTTTGAAGTTCTTTAATGGCCTCTCTAATGTTTCTGACTTATTATTATATTATGGTTTCTACCACCATTGGTACTTCTGGTACTTCTTTATATAACTGCTGTACTATTGTTTTAACTTTCTGTGCCAATTTCTCGGCTTCCTCCTTTTCCTTCCTTATTTATTCAGCCTTTTCCTCTGCTTCGTTCTTTTCCTTCTTGAATTTCTTTGCTTTCTCTTCTTCTTCAATCTTTCCTTGTGTGGATTTCTTGGCCTTCTCTTCTGCTTCAAGATTCCCCCTCTTAGCTTCCTCTACCTCATTGTTTACTTTTATTTTCTCATTTTCTACGAGTTCCACTCACTTTTCTACTCCACAATTTTACTGTAGCGTAGTGGTATATTGCTTCTACAGTTCCTCTTTCTCGGCCTACAACTTTTTTATTTATGTGGTTGCAGTATATATACGAATGTGTAATTCCTGTGTAATCCCTATATGTAAGCTCTATAACACTTATGTACTCATCTGGGATATGACTAAGTCTATATGAATTAGTCCCTGTAACGAATATTAACTTTCGGGGTTTGGTGGCTCGACTATCCCTCTTGGCACTTTGATCACTTTGCGTGGTGCTACCAACTGAACCAACTCTACAATCTGTGTGACTTCTGTCAGACCTGTTTGTCCTGCACCTATTCCTTGCACAAGTGTTAATTGCATTGTCTCTGTGATATTTTGGATTACCCCTAGTTGTTCCTGTATTACTTCTTGTTTCTTGGTCCATCCATCGACTACCTCTTCTTCTGACTTGTGTTTAATCCTACTTATTGCTGTGCCCATCATCTACTGGAGTGCTACCAACTGATCCTGCATCGCCTTGTGGTGTGATTCTTTATTCTTAGTTTTTTTCTCCCAAATTTCCTCTACAATATCTTCCATTTGTTGGCCAATTCTTTCCATGTCTCCTTTGTGTGTCGCCCACCATATTGCAGGGGTGGATTTCAACACAACGTCTAGTGCTAGCATCCTCTGTTGCTCTGGTACATGTGCCTAAACATTTTGTATGAATGTTGCTATATATGTCAACCCATCATACTTAGGTGGGTTCAACAATTCTATTCCAATCCAATGTAATGACCTTGTCATGTGCGCACATTGTCGTGTTGAGACTTCATGCAACCTCTACTACCAGTTTTCTAGGCCTGCTTATGAGTCTGATGTGCACAGAATGATGCTTCTCCAAATCAGTGCATTGTCTATAGTGGGGTTAACATAATCATCCATCCTCGCAGTCATGTTTTACAAGTGACTGATTTCATCGCCCTGCATTGGTTCTATGTACATCTTTCCTTCTTTTGGGTCTAAGGGCACAGTAACTTTCATATCTCCTACTTCAAATATCATATCGTGCCTTTTAAAGATGATAATTTCTTGGTTATCAAAGGCCCATTCCAGTCCCATTAAAGATGGATATGGTAGATTGTCTTCCACAATCTCGATAACTTCGAAGTCTATGACGCTGCGCACTCCATCAATGTTCACAAGTATTCCTGTTAATATTCCAATAGGTACTGTTTTGTATTGATTTGCTAGTCTCAATTAGATGGGTGACCACGCTAACTTTGGTTTCCTCATCATCTCCCATGTACGCTAAGGTAGTACATTCACATTGAACCCTAAGTCTAAGATCACGTTGTCGATGTCGTATTCTCTAATCTGTGCACTGAACCTAAATTCTTCATTTGTTCTTTTCTTGCACAGTAGCTGGTTCACTATTTTATTTTTAGTAGGGATTGTCTCACCATAAGCATAGTGATCAATCATAAATCATAATGTATGCAATGCCTCATCTTCGACCAAATCTAGGAAACTTTTCAAAAATTTTCCTAAGGTGCTTATCTTCTCCAATGATCCTTTGTTCATGACCTTGTCCTCAATTGGATGCATATCCCCCATAGGCGGTGTAGCCGATGTGGATGTTTTCTAGTCCTATCACATGAGTTATTTCCTTTCTTGTTTAAAGGTCTCCTTCTCTTCATGTGGGTCAAATGTGTTGAAATATTGTAACTCCAAAGAATATCCTAATTATAATTGAGTTATTTTTATATAGATCAAATCCCCTTTTGTGGATTGGTCAAACCATATTTATATGGTGTTATTTGAGAATTTCCCCCCTAAGGTTTAATAAAGTGGTTTTAACCACTATTGGGAGAAGTCGGCCCTGCTTGGTGAAAAGACATAACCTTAACGCCCCTCAGCTAGTATAATTAAGAGAGGGTGGTACCTCATTCACTCGGTCAGTCAATCACTCAACAAGTGCGCATATTTTGGAGATAACTATAGTTACAAGAAGGAGAAGATAAACACATGCTCATTCTTGGAATTTCTGACTAAAAACAATCTAGGGAAGTGCACCTACCCTAGAGAATCACTTAGAATCTTTAGCTCACCTTTTCAGTGGTCAAAGCCTCCGAAAAGTCAAACCCTAGTTTTGAATGGTACCAGAAAACCAGAAAACCAAGAAACCAGAACCAGTACCAAAAGTACCAGTCCATGTTTGCGCAGGTCAAGTTTCAAGGGGTATAACTTGAAAAGTTTTAAATTAGACAGCTCCAACCTACTCACCTCAGCCCAACACATCTCCTAGTAAGTTCAGATTCAGTTTATGAGCACTTTCATTTTCTAGCCATTTTTCTAGCTCCAGGTCAATATGTTTGCAAGCACTAAGCTTGTTGACAAGTTAAAAGGTGTGGAAAAATTCTATGCCTAGAAGTACAAAATTGGACTCATTCTTGAAGAGAATTACCTTGAAAAATTCATAAAATAAAATGTATCGAAACCCAAAGAAGATGCAACGAAAGAAAAACACAAGAAGGGTACGGTTAGGGCCAAAAGGATCATTGCATACTCCATGAAAGATCACTTGATCCCTTAAGTGTATTCTAATAATAATCCAAAGGATATGTTTGATTCCCTAACCAAAATGTATGAAGGAAATAACATCAATCGAAAGATGAACTTGAGAACCCAACTCAAGAATACAAAGATGCAGAAAGCATAAGCAGTTCATGACTATTTCTCTAGGATTTATCAATTCAAGGAATATTTAGAAGCAATTGAAGACAACCTAGATGAAGATGAACCCATAATGACAAATATTAATGGTCTCACAAGACCTTGGGATGCCTTCAAACAAACTATCTATGCAAGAAAAGAAAAACTCCAATTTGATAGTCTATGGGAAGAATGTGTTCAAGAAGAAACAAGAGTAGCCAACCAAGAAGTAGTGCTATTAAGGGATGAAGACCAAGCCCTAGCTTCTCATGATAAAGGAGGAAATAAAATGTCTCATTTCCAAAAGGATACCCACCTTTATAAGGAATCTCACTCCCCAAAGAGATTCACACACTTCCATAAAGAATCTTACCCTCCAAGGAGATTCCAGAAATATCAGAAAGGACAAAGAAAAGAAAAAATATTTCTTCTCTTATCAATGTTATCATTGTGATAATATGGGACACATTTCTAAGAATTATCCTGCCAGAAGGGAAGAATACAATAAGATAAATAACAAAAGACATCATTCCCATGCAATTGAAGATGATGAGCCACTCTCAAAGATTACTAAAGAAAAAATTGAATATTATGTTTTATTTTCCACCCTCTTAGGATCTGTGACACCTGGAGAGGATACTTGGCTCATAGATAGTGGTTCCTCTAAGCACATGATAGGTCAGAGATACATTCTCTCTAGACTTACAAAAAAGGACTTTCCCTAGAAAGTTTCACTTAGAGATGATTATCAATATCCTATCAAAGCAATGGGAGAATCCACCTACAAACTTGATTCAGAGACTCCTATGAGAATGAAGGATGTACTTTATGTACTAGGTTTTACAAATAACTTACTTTCTATATTATATATAGATAAGAAAGGTTTTAGGGTTGCATTTATAAATGGTGAAGTTCTTATGTGGCCTAAAGGAAAAACCATAGAAGATGCAATTGTTATTGGAACAGAAGAAGGTGGTCTGTATAAGTTAAAAGGTCACTTAGATGCAACCTTCACTCACTCCACTGAGAGTTCATTTGAACTTTGGCATAGAATACTAGTTCAAATCAATTACAAAGCCTTACCATATGTAAGAAAGGTAGTTACAGGTTTTCCAAAATTCAAGGTTGACCATGAAGGTGTATGCAAGGGATGTGCACAAGGAAGGAACATAAAGAATAATTTCCCAAAGAGCGGCAGTAAAGCAGAAGGAATATTGGATCTCATCAACTCAGATGTATGTGGTCCAATGCCATCAACCTCTCTAAGTGGGTATATATACTATGTGTCATTTATTTATGATTACTCTCCCAAGACTCGGGTTTATTTCTTGAAATCAAAAGATGAAGTACTCAAAAAGTTCAAGGAATATAATGGAGGAGAATTAACCTCAAATGAATTTGCAAGATTTTGCAGAGATGTAGGGATTAAGAGGGAGCTCACCACTCCCTATAATCCTCAACAAAATGGTGTAGCAGAAAGAAAGAATAGAACAATAATGGAAGCAGTGAAGACTATGATCCACGATGAAGATCTTCCAATGCGCTTATGGGCTGAAGCGGCAAAAAAACAATTTATGTCCAAAAACGATTATCCCATAGTGCACTTGGATTCAAAACCCCCGAAGAAATGTTCTATAGAAATAATCCAGAAGTAAGCCATCTCAAAATATTTGGTTGTCCAGTATTTGTACACATTCCGAAAGAAAGGAGAACTAAGATGGATCCTTCAGAAAATAAGAGAATATTTGTTGGATACTATGAGGTATCTAAAGCCTTCAGAATTTACATACTAGGTTACCATCATATTGAAATCAACAAATATGTAACCTTTGATGAAGATGCATCACTCAAAATATCAAGGAAATGCCAGCTTGAAGAAGTATATGAAGAAGAACATGTAGCTCCTAGAGTTGCAGAACTAGTGAAGGAAGTTACAATTACCCTTGATGATAATATTATAAAAGATCATGATATGATAGAATCTCAAGAACCTCCCTAGATGAGGATCTCTCACAAGATAAATCTAGCTTGGGCAAGGGAACTTATTCAAAATGGAAAGAAGTATGGTGCCCCAGAAGGAACCATGAGACAAAGAAATAAACCTAAGCCATTCTCCAGTTATATGGCCTTAATGTGCGGTCTCATAGAAAAAGAACCTACTTGCTTTGAAGAATCCGTTCAAAATAAATAATGGGTGGATGTTATGACGGAAGAATATCGGTCCATTACAAAGAATGATGTATGGGAAATAGTTCCCAGACCAAAGAACAAAGGTGTGGCATTTTCCAAATGGATGTACAAGATAAAACATGCTATAGACTGAAGTATTGAAAAACATAAAGCAAGATTTGAAGATTGTGGATTTTTAAAAAAGGAAGGCATTGATTATGAAGAGACATTTTCTCTTGTATCCAGATACACTTCTATCAAAACAATCATAGCTTTTGCATCCAAGATGAAGTGGAATTTACACCAGATGGATGTGAAAAAAAACTTATTAAATGGTGTTATTGAAGAAAAAGTGTATATAGAACAACCACAAGGGTTTAAAGTTGAATATAGGAAGACTCGTGTCTGTAGGTTGAAGAAATGTCTATATGAGTTAAAGAAAGCTCCTAGATCTTGGTATGGAAGAATTGACAGTTTCCTAATGATCTTGGGGTTTACCAAGAGTAAAGATAATTATAACCTTTACTTCAAGGTTATGAATGATGAGCCAATTATATATCTATTGTATGTAGATGAATTATTATTAACTGGAGAAGAAAATATCATCACAGATTGTAAGAAGAAGCTTTCTACAGAATTTGAGATGAAAGACCTAGGATTGATGCATTATTTATTAGGTCTTGAAGTTTGCAAGAGCCCAGAGAATATCTTCCTTAACCAAGGGAAGTATGCAGTTGAAATACTGAAGAGGTTTGACATGTTGGAATGTAAATCCATGAACACACCCATGGAAACAAAGTTGAATCTCCTAGTGGATACTTCATCAGAATTGGTTGATGCTACTCTGTAGAGACAAATTATTGGTTTGTTGATGTATCTGATGAATACCAGGCCAGATATATGCTTTGTTTTGAACACCTTGAGTCAGTATCTGGTAGATCCCAAATGTGTTCACCTTGTATCTACAAAGAATGTGATGCGATACCTTAAGGGTACATTGGATTATGGTCTATGTTATACTCGATATCATGACTTCAAATTGTATGGTTATATTGATTCAGATTGGGCTGGAAGTGTTTATGATAGAAAGAGAACTTTAGGATGTTGTTTCAGTCTAGGGTCAACAATGACTTCATGGTAGTGAAGAAAGAAATCTATTATTTCTCTCATCATGGAATAAGTGGAATACATTGCATCATGTTCCGCCAATTGTGAAGCCATATGACTTTGGAAGTTGTTGACAGGTCTATTTGATCTGGATATGGAAGCCACTGTGATTCAATGTGATAACTAGAGTTGCCCAAAGATGATGGAGAACCCTGTGTTCCATGATAAATTGAAGCACATAGAGATTCGGCATCACTACATTCGTGATATGGTGCAGAGGGGAGCTATAAATCTCCAATATGTTGGCACATATGAGAAGGTTGCAAATATGTTGACCAAGCCTCTATCGCGTGTGAAGTTTGATCACTTCCGAGACAAGATTGGTATTTTCCGAAAGGACCTCCCTCAAAAGGGGGAGTGATGTTGATGATATTATAGTATCCTAACCAACAACAGGTAGCTTCTTTAGGATTTTACATCCTAGGGGATTGATCATCCCTAGGAATATCCTGAAGGTATAGTAAGGATGGTCTGTTAGAGTACCTGTGCATGTATATGCCAGATGTGGTCAGTAGTTGTATCTCTGTTAGGGTTTTATATCCTAGGGAATCTTATGATTTCTGGGAAGATCTCGAAGGTCTGGTAAGGATGATCTATTAGAGTACCACATGGTAGTTCCGTTAGGATTTTATATCCTAGGGAATCTTATGATTTTTGGGTAGATATTGAAGGTTCAATAAGGACGATTTGTCAGAGTACAACAAGTTGCACCTGCCTCATTTTGTTTCCTTATGATGATGATGTTGTTATCTTAGCCATGTGTTGATGATGTTTTTGTTCCAACCTCGTGTTTTTATTGATGATGTATCAACCTCATGATGTTGATGATGATTTTATACTAGCTTTATACTAATTGATCTTGATGCAAATGATGATGATGCTGATACTACTCCATCTCCATGATGTGAACGATGATGTTATTGATGATGACAAAAACTTTCGATCATTTGTAGATGTGTCAATTATTTTTCCATATGCTAATGATGTTGTTTCCCTCTCTCTCTCTTGATGATGTTGTATTGGGTTATGTCAGTAGAATAGCCTTCTTGTTAAGGGGGAGTGTTGAAATATTGTAACTGCGAAGATTATTCTAATTGCAATTGAGTTATTTTTATATAGATCAAATCCCCTTTTGTGGATTGATCATGTCAGATATTGTATAAGACCAAATCCCCTTTTTTGGATTGGTCAAACCATATTTATATGGTGGTATTTGAGAAGTTGGCCCCTAGGGTTTAATAAAGTAGTTTTAACCCCTATTGGGAGAAGTTGGCCCTGCTTGGTGAAAATACATAACCCTAGCGCCCATAATCTAGTATAAATAAGAGAGGATGGAGCCTCATTCACTCAGTCACTCAATCACTCAACAAGTGCACATATTTTGGAGATAGTTGTAGTTACAAGGAGAAGAGAGGAACATTCTCAGTCTTGGATATTCTTTAGTGTTTTGGTCTAAGTCTTGGAATTATATTGGAAATATATTATTGAGGAAGTTTTTATTGGGTTTTCTCCCCCATGAGGGTTTCCCAAGATAAAATGTTGTGTACCTTGTGATTTTGTTTCTTTCAGTGATCCTGCTTATCCTATTATTCTCTAGTAAATTGAAAAAAACTTAATAGAAACTCTAAATTTAACAAAATGCTCATGTAGGTACTTCTTATTTCTTTACCCACTGCTCAACCTGTTTCCATCCATTTTTTTCATCTCTCCCTATTTTGGTTCCTCTGCATGTAATGACTGCATGTTTGGTTCCTTCCTCCCTTATCTCGACTGATATCTTTTGAATGTTCAGGTTTTGATTTTGATTCCCTCTTGCCTGCCTTTTTCCAACAGTTGTGGACATTCCTTTGTGACATGTTCTAATACCCGATAGTAAGTACACGTTGTGCATGAATTTTGACAATCCTGCACTAAGTGTCCTGGTTGGTTACAATTATAGCATACTATGGGGCCTCTTCCTCCTCTGCCAAAATTTGTTCAACCTCAGCCCTTATCGAATCCTCCTTATTTTCCTTGATTAAATACTCTTGGAGTATTATACTACCCTCCTCCTTCTGTCACAACATTCGCCCCCTGAATTATGTACATGTCTATTGTGCACTCCCTCATTAGATCAAATGCATGGAAATATTTTTCTTCATGCCCCATTGATTTGCAAAAGATACAAAATAATCTTCTTGAGGTATGTTGATATTTTAGTAATAGTTGGCACTCATGGGAGTTATGTCCCCACTTCTTTCATATCTTGCAGTATCTTCCACCTGGTAGAGGGTCTGGTGCTCCAACTACTAAGTATTGTGCAAAGGCTGGACATTCATCTTTGTAGTGACCTGCAGTCCTACATTTGGTGCACCATATATGTTCTTGTTTCTCTTTCCCCTTTGTAATTTCTTCCAACTGAATTGTTAATGCTGCTAACTGGTTCTGTATCTGTGCCATTCCTTTGTTGTCTCCAATTGGAGAGGCTTCCAGTTTCATAACAATTTCCAATGCATAAAACTGCGTCGTAACTGTTGGAGTTACTTCACACACACCTAGGATTTATTTTTCCTAAGGTTTTTCCTTGTTTATTATTCATAATTAGTCATTATCCAGTCTCCTATATTTAGGAGAGAATATTCCACGTGGAGAATATTCTCTTTCAGTTGACACTTCAGTTTGACTAGTTGAGTTGAGTTTAGATGTTGCATTGGTTTTGTCACCATGCAACATTGGGATCATCACCGTGATAATGCACACTTTCTTTGGGATCATCACCATATTGATGCATTACCCTTGATTTCCTGAGTTAACTCCTTACTACTCTATGTTCAGTCAGTTAACTGAAGACTAGTTGACTAGTTAACTCAGTCAGGTGGCAGTTCACTCCTGTAACTTCCTGAGAGACTAGACTAGGTGGAAGTTCACTCTCGTAACTATTGGTGTGTGTCCAGATCTCTCTATACCACCACTATGGCTCATTAGTTACTCATGTATCCTATATCTATTGTAAATTATTCACTCTTTGTGTGTGGAAAATAGTTAATGAGAATTCTTCCATTCTTTCTCTCCTTCTTCTTCTTTCTCAAATTCTCTCTGAAAATGTGTATATTATTGTTTAGATAGATCTATTCTGTGAAGTTTCAACACATTTACATGGTATCAGAGCCGATGGACTGCTAATAAAAAGCTACACCAAATGTTTTTACAGGTACTGACGATTGAAGAACGTAAGATGGAATTTATGTTTTACTCACCGATAATACTTCTCACGCCTCATAACTATTTGGAGTGGAAGCCAAAGATTCTAATTCTTATCAGAAGTAGAAGCTTATACCAAATAACTATGGCAATGGAAGTAGAGCCTGATTCCACTGATGAAAAAAATGACTTTCTCAATAGACAAGATATGGCCATAGGATTCATCTCCTTGTCTATTTCTCCAGAAATTCTCCACCAAGTATGTGATGTCAAACAAGAATTCACTCCAAATGAATTATGGACCATATTGGATTTTCTATTTTAGAATAAATAATATTGTGAAGATTGCATGAAGGGGATTGGAAAGATAGATCCATAAGAGAAATCGTCAGAAGATCAAGCCTCTTATTATGAAGAGTCTTCTACAAAAGTGTTTGCAAAAAATTGTATTCCATTAATTGAAGATGATGTCTACTCCATTTCAGATTTGTTTTCTGAAATTCATGTGGAAGATATATGGCATGCATCTTAGGAGTCACATGCACATTTGTCCATGCACAATGCATGCATTTCAGGAGACAACAAGGGAGCCGTGCACATCAGACTCAATTCTGATATTTTCCGAGACACATTTTTAGAAACAAATTGGATATTTGAATTCCTCTTGGGAAAATATCCAATTTCAAAAAACAAATCGTCCGAAACAGAGTTTGGGAAGTGAAGTTATGATCATTTCAAAATCAACAAAATTTCAACGTTTTTCCAGAAACGGTCGCACAGTTTTCAAAATTTCATCCAAAATTTATTTGGATATTTTTCATTACAAGAAGAGAAAGTGGATATGTCTGGACATATCAATGGTGCATATACTTCATCAGATCCATGCAGACATCTACATCTTCAAAAACATCTTCAACAAGCACAAACTTGCTCAATTGCAAGGTCTTCTTGGAGTGAAGGACACGATTGCTTAGCAACTGTTTTTTGTTCCTTCTCATTTTTATTTTTTTTCTGCATTGTAATTTGAGGGGGGT
>SNQJ01S0181422.1:0-19271 GCA_010110895.2 Picea sitchensis
TAGACCATGGGAAATCATTTCCATGGATTTTATGGGTGGTTTTCCAACAACCGGGAAGGGGTGTGACTATATGTTTGTGGTAGTTGATAGGTTCAGTAATATGTGCGTTCTTATTACTTGTAAGAAGACCATCAAATGACAAGAAGAATCAATCATGTTCTTTTAACAAGTCTTGGTGCACTTTGGGATACCAAGGAGCATCATCTCAAATAGGGATACCAGATTTCTCAATTCCTTTTGGACTACACTTTGGAAAAAGATGGACACAAAGTTGAATATATCTACAACATTCCATCCATAAACAGATGGGAAAATAGAAGTAGTCAACAAGATGTTGGTTAATCTTTTGACGAGTTACAATCAGAAGCATCCAAATACTTAGGATGAAAATATGATCTATATTCAACATTATTTTAACATATTAGTTCATACTTCTACCGGTAATCCCCATTTTGAAACTTACTTTGGGTATTTACCACCCTCTCCCTTAGTTTTTGTCTATGGAAAACAAGGAGGAGTGAGGGAAGACATCACATGAGAAGTGTTGAAAACCAAGAAATTTGTTTAAAAGATTAGCTAGATCCATTTGCAAGTACAAGAGATGTTGAAGAAGTCATAGGAAAAGTACAAGGCTCGACGCGATCAACATAGAACTGAAAAAAAAATCAATGTGGGAAATAAAATGTGGTTGTAGTTCAACAAAGAAAGGCTATAGAGTCCCAATAAAAAGATCAAGGATTTGTGGTATGATCCTTTTGAGGTATTGGAGAAGGTGAGTGATCATTCCTACAAATTCAGTCTACCCCCATATATGCACATTTACTCAGTGGTGAATATGGAACATTTGAAACTCTATGAGCCCTCCATGTCGGATCAAGAAACTAAGAAGTGGGTCCTACCTACCATAGAGGAATTAGCACTAGAAGCTCAATAAGAGTTGGAGGAAGATATAGTTATGTAGAAGAAGTCTAGAACTACCACTTAGGGGTACCATGACCTTTGGTAGATCGGATTGAAAGGACAACTTCTTGGAAAGGAAAATGGTACTCTAAGGAGATGGTAGAAGAAAAATTTCCTCATCTCATTCAGTAAAACATTTTGGGGACCAAAAGCCTCCCTAAATGGGGAGGTATGATATAGAATGGATCATTATATAATTTTCCATCTATCTTGGTACTTTCGGGGGGGATTAGAGGAATTCACTTGCAAGGCCCATTTTAGTGACAGGTCCCAATTTGGAAATTTTAGCCCTAGAACCTTCCAGAGCCATTTTGAGGCATCAAATGGTAGTTTTTTGGGTCAAAACTTCGAGTATAGTTATTCGACCTTTTAATATATTATACACAACGAGACCTTTCCAACGGTGTGAAAATTACCTCAATTGGAGATCGTATGTGAAAGTTATGTCTCCCACAAATTGACCTACCTTGTTGACCACCATGGTATCAAGTGGATGTCATGTAATCCCCCATTACTCACACATGTGGGGATAGCCATGTTTGTAATTTAAAGAATATTCTAGAAGCTCCAAATCCCTTATACTAATTGAGGGTTGAGGCATGTGAAAACCCTAACCTTAAATGGTTATCAGACTATGTTAAATAATGAGTCGTTAGGAGGAGAAGGGGTTCCATTCTTTTAGCATTGTACTTGTTCCATAGTTGAGCAAATCTTCTAGGAGTAGGATTTGAGCACATAACAGACGAGGAGGAAGTTTATGTAGTAGCTATTTAGGCCACAATGTCATAGGTAACTCCATAGTGAGTGCCCTTTTCTTTGTATTTACATTTTCATAACTGAAGAAAAGAGAGAAGAGCATAGGGCTCACCTTCTAGTTGGGTTTTCTCCTGTGTCGGGTTTCCCATGATACATCTCGTGTTCATTTTTGTGGATGGTGTGTTCATTTTCTTGTTCTGACATTTTTGTGTTTCAATTATTTTTATAAATTTGAGCAATAAGTTAGGGATAATAAATTTGAAATCTAAGGAAATAAACCTGTACATAATAATATATTTTAGAATATTACAAGATCTCTTGTGATGAACTGTTCAAGTGGAATATCCAAAGCAATTTAAAGATTAGTAAGCAAACAAATTAGTGGTTTGACTTTAGGTTCCCACTTTGGGGAACTCACTCATGAGATTTTACTGAGATATTTTTTGGTAGGAAAGAATAACCCTTGATAAACCTTCATTGGATTTCATCGCTTTTGGTGTCATATTTGGGGCTTCTGAAACTACTATCCTACCTTTATTTGTGTAATATTTTTCCTTTGAATTTTTTCATAGATAGTTGATGCGCAATTAAAATGTCCTTATTAATCTGTTTACTAGAGGCTTCATAGTGTGTCATAGGGTTGTGTTTTTTTTATTACATAACCTAAAATTAACACCATTGAGAACTTCAAAAATTTTAAAGGAATTGTGACATAATTACTTCAAATGATATTTAATTTTCTCTTAGACTTCAAAGAGAGGATTCTCCTTTTAGTGGTTTGTTTTCCCCTCGGAGAGGTTACCTACAAAATTTTACCAAGGTCTAATATATCTAGTTCTAGTGGTGGATCTTTAGGAGGTAACTCTTCTAGAGGGAATGCTTCAAGAGGGTTTCCCCCTCCCCCTCCTCATAATGAAGGGAAAGCACCTAATTTTTTTCCTTTTATGCTCAAACATAAGTTTCCAGAATTGTCATATTTAACGAAATATCATATTAATATAATGTGACTTAATCGTCTATGCTTTCTTAGTTATCCTCAAACATTCTTAATTTTCAAGGAATTATTGGAGAATATCCTTTGAATCATATTAATATTTTTCATATGTAGTAGTCTTTGAATAGTATCTTGGATTATAGAGTTAGGATTTTCTAATGTACCCTCTAGTCGTAGCAGTCGCGTGGTACATCATCCTTAAAGGTTGTTTTTACTCTATATTTGTATGTCCAAATGAAAACTTTTTTAGTCTCTTTCAATTATTGATTAGGCAAGACAATAGGATTTATCTCCTTGCTAATTTCAAGTAGTCAACTTCTACTCACATCATGGATCACATTCATGAGTGGCAACCTAGGAAGAGCCCGTGTAAGATCCCCTTTTATGATCATCTTTTGTTATATTGGTTTGTTAAGTCCATTCTTCCTTCAATATCCAAAGATGATGTTGTACAAAAATATTCTATTGAGGAAGAAGTTATTCTTAGAGCCCAATAACTATATATAGTGTATATTCTCAATGTGGTTACCTATCCACCACCATCATAAATTCCCCTGGTATGGGAGGGGCTCCACCACCTATTCTCAATCGATAAACACAATTGATTATCTTATCATGTCTACCAATTATGCATCTAACTCATGTCTTCATGTTCCTTTTCTTGGAGGTCCTAGTCCTTATGGAGAGCCAAGCATTTCCCAAGGAGTATCTTAAGAGTATACTCCAATTTTTTCATATGTCCTACATGCTCCAACTACATCCACTCCTTACTAGGGGGAATCTCCCAATCATTTCCCTTTGGATAATGTTAACTTGGTTCAATTTCCACCTTCACAACCTAGTCAAATTTTGGTTTAACAAAGAAGTAACCAAGGTCATAATCATGGCAAGAAGAAAAAGAACATGAAAAAGAAAAATAACTAAGGGAAAAAGGGAAATAATATTGATGCTAGGGGGGGAATAGTGTCAATTAGGGTCAAACACGATGGCAATGATGTAAAATTAAATATCCTTTTTCTTAAGGAAATGAGACTTGTTACCCCCTCACATTTAGGGGTAACTAGAGGATATATTTTCTCCTATGATCCACATTGCAAGCAACAATTCCACAGATGGCATCCATGGTTCTCCATAGATAAGTCATTGATGATTATTCCCACATATTTTTCATCTCACTCTCACTTGTGATTATGGTGCTTGGCCTATACGAGATAACTTGTTTCAATATTCCATGTTGAGTGTCAATTCCTTATGTACTTGTCATGAAAGTAGTGATCAAGTAGTTGAGTCAGATAATGGATCATGATACTTTGAATTTGTACATTTTTCCTTGTTTCACCTTGGTGGTTATCATCCCCTCATAGATAAGTGTTGTCCCTCTTGGATGGAATTGTACTACTAGGGGATTTGAGGGGAAAATGTGTTCATATCCTAGTTCACACATAACCTCTTCCATTTTTCCTAATTTTTTTTGTCCCTTATTTTGGGTTGGTTGTTGTTATCGCACAGTTTATAGTTTGGGAAAATCACAACCCAAGAAATAAGTGTGAAACACAACTGGGGACACTTATCACTGTCACCTCAATAGATTCCCCCCTCGTTTTAGTGAAAGATAAGTCCCACAAAAGGGAGGCTTCCCAAGTGACCCTAGGGGGATTGCAAAGGAGAAGCCAAGGAGAAGAATGGAACACCCCTATAGGTCACAATGCAGGGTTCTAGGGGCTTCATGGAAGATGAGTATCAGTCAAGGAAAAGTTGCCAATGAAGAATACCTACAAAACAGATGTTAAACAACCAAAACCAGGACAATATATGATGGAATGATCCCTAGAATAATATGGAAACAATAAGTTATGCTTGTTGTCCCAAAATTTGCAACTCATAATAGTGGTGTGTCAGCAAGGAAGTATTACAACAACTGCAATTTTAACCATCAAAATAAAGTATATGATATTGGAAAATAAAGCTTGTAACTAGTACGCAATGTTCCAATGTTTATACCAATACTTTGATGACAAATGAGGCTTGTTAATGAGTGTTATCAACAAGTTTTTATGAAAGTCCTATGTTTGTAGAAATTTTTTGGTACAACAGAAATATTTAGCCACAACAAATAAATGGCTCAAATTGAAGCTCTAGACAAGCACTTTCAATTCCAATAGTTAAACAATTATTTCCACTATTAAATTATGAACGAAACAAGAGATAACAATGAAATGTAGAAGCCCTAATGGTTGTAGCTAACAGTTGATAACATAAGCAAGTTATATTGAATGTTCATCAATGATTTAGCTACCAATCACTCACTTTTACCACAAAGCAAGAAAGTAAGAGAGAAATAAAATGTTATGCAACTTTATCACTTTGCCCAATTTATGAGACTAGTGCCTTTATTGCTTTATGGAGTCACTTGCTTGAAGGGAGGTTTAAACCAAGTATAAGATTGAAGAGGAAATGAGCTAACCCTTATAGCATATAAGACATCTCCTTCCAAATCATCTAGACTTCCAATCAAGACCAACTAGGGTTTAAAATTTCTAAGGGTGTAAACGCTCTTACTTCCTAGAACATAAACCCTAGACAAAATTTACTTCCAGGTTGTAGATCCTCCTACTTATTGAAGAAAACATCAAGGTGCTCTTATCTAGGTGAGGAAAACTTGTTAGCAATGTTCTTACTCCTCCTATGGGTTTCCAACAAAATCTTGAAATTACCAAGAAAACTACCATAAATTGCAAAACGTTCACTTGCAAGACAAGAAATAGATGAAAAAACCTTACTCATCCAAGAGATATCCCACAAAAATTCACCACAAAGCTCCAAGAAATATATCTCACTTGTATAGTAAAAACGTAGCAAGATAGCAACACAATTTTGTACCAAAACGAGACATGGCGATTTCTCCAAGGGGGGCCGAAATTTCAGTCCAAAGAGTAATTTTTTGAGTTTTGAGTTATGATAAAATGAATATGACTTGCCTCATATTTATATGAGGAAACCCAAGTCATAGTTTGTACACTTTGTTAGCACTCTGTAAATTTGTTTGGCTGATAAACAAACGACAGAGGTAACTGTTTCAACCAACTTTAGGTTGGATTCTGACCCTTCCAACCAAAGAGGGCTCTCTCAAATATGAAAATATTGAAAATAATCAAAATATTTGGCAATGGACATACAGAGGTCATATTCTGCAATAGGACATGGTTTTTTAAAAAGGGTTAGTAAGACAAACAAGAGAACAGGGCCATTGGGCAATGGGGTCAACTCCTGAAATCATATGAAGATCTACAAGCTATGTATTCCTGAGGGAACATAGTCAAAATTGGCACCGTGTTCAGCCAAATAAGATATATGAGATAGCAGTTGGAAATAAATGAAAGACCACTATAACAAGAGGCATCTAACATAGGACGAATCTCTTGGTATAGATTTAGAACAAGGAACATAAAGTCTAGCTACCGAAAACAGAGCACCAATCAAGGGTGAATTCTGAACCAAAAACCAATAAACACATAACAAGTATAATCAATGTGAGAAGGAGCACCAGTAAAAATAATTCCTTCTTTTTCTTAAATATTATTACTAGCAGCAAAACATTCATGAGTATGAAATACGGGAAAACATATTGAACATAAACACCATGATGAATCTCGTCTATCTAAGAAAACCTTCTCTGCTTGTATTAAAATTTATAAGAAATCACAAAGTTTTCCTGCTACAAAGGCAAGCCCCTCTCCATCCAGTGGAACCATTCTTTTATCTTTTTAATAGTATATATATAGATAAATTACATATGAGGCTAATAAAAATGGGTCATTCTTTCCAAGATTCCAAAAATAGACATCGGCTATAGAGAGAGTAAATCATCAAAACGAACTCCTACTTTCTAGGGAACGGTTACAAACAAAAACCAAAATATTTGGGATATTTACCCTAAATGCCACTTATCTACAGTATCACAAGATTCCCTGAAATATACTCAATTTAGCTTGTATATTTACCCTAAATGTCAGTTAGGCTGATTTTCTTCAATGCTTTTGACTGTTCCAGCTTTAGCCTCCTCCTTTCGTTGTTTTTTCCTATTGCTTACACCATCTTGTGTGTTGGATCCATCCGCATATCCATTAATAATCAAATCCTTCATAATAGGATTCAACCTGATCTCTTTGCCTAATCTTGGCTCATCGACATATTTTTCATGAGATTTTGTTGTTAGGATTCATGCAGCATCCCTTTCTCTCTTTGTATTTGATAATTCTATCATATTCTTCAAACTTCCTGATTTGTTGAAAAGTGATGAATATTTCTCCTTGGTTTTCTCTGGTTTGTCAGGAAACATGAGCTTGTTTCCATCAAATTGCACTTGAGTTGGATGAGTGATTCGATTTGCAGATATCTCGCTCTAGAATAAACTGTTAATTTCCCAAAACAGAGTAATCTCACCTGGGTTTTGAGTAACAGTCGCCATCAATTATAAGCATTGGCTACTGATGAAAATCCTTATGGGGATAACGACCTCTCACACTCGGCTATAAATTTTCAATGATGAGTATCAAATCAGTTATTTGGCAACACTTAATTGGCACTACGCAGACGAATGGTACACCTGCACGGTTCTCGGGATGATTTGACTCGCTGTCAAGTTTCATTGTCACGTGTAGCCCTCATATTAGACCCAATTAAAGACATTTAACACGTGATTTCAGGGGTGTGATGGGGTGCTTTTGAGTATACCCGCTTTTCTCCCTAAAATGCACCTGAAGATGCCACGTACTTTTGCGGGGAAACTATGGTTAAAATTTTGGGACCGCTTATATATTTTAACCTTCGTGTTGTTTCAAACTCCAGAATATCTCTCAACCATTGATCTCGGTGAATGGTGATCTACATCCTTTCAAGCCTGATTTTCTTAATGCCTCCTCCAAATTTAATCTCTTTTTCCATTCTCGGGTACTTCCCCAAATTTATTTGACTTCCAAATTGATTTAGCACCTCGCTAAACCCTGAAATCTCGATTTCACACCAGAAATTTAAATGGTGATAACATGGGATCCAATTGGGGATGTTATCCTCCCAGTGAGGTAGCAAAGAACTTGTAGACCATGTGCATGATTGTAACGTCCCCAACCATCACTCCCACTATTGGGCAATGTTAGTACGCGGAACATACAACATATATACTTATAAAGAATATGTGTTAAATCAAATTAAGACATTTAACATGGATTTACTACTGTCATACAGACTTAAACAGAATTAACAACAATTCAAACTTGCAACGAAATACATGATAACATTTCAAGACACAGGCATGCATCACATATAAATTAAGTACAACATTAATACTTATCTTTTAAACTGGCATAACACCACCAACTCCGTGCAGACCTTCCATGAACCTCCCAGCCTTAGACCACGTTTCTCATCACTCTCAGCAGTAGGTCACCCCCAAGCTGGGACTAAGCTCCACCGGGCAAGGGAATCCTAGGCTAGGTAAGGTCAACAGGAAGACACACAGTTTAGGAGGATGGATTCTCTCCCAGGAGCCACTTATGCCCACTACTCACAGACTTTCATTCCCCACATGCTTGTCCCACCCTAGGAGTATACACCTTCACTGTCACCCGGACAGTCCTTTGGCTGCTAAACCTCCCTTGCCTTGGGCTTCAGCAACAGGCCGGACCAGAATTCTCTAAGCTCTATGGAAGCTACAGGACTCCTTCCAGGAGTTCTCACTTCCTCCGTACACTCTCTCACCTGGAGAGAGTCTCCCATAGTCCTGACAACCTACTTCTTCAACCACAACCACCTCTCTCACCTTGAGAGAGTGTTGCACATAGGTCTGACAACCTGCTTCTTCAACTATGTTCCAACACAAGGAGGAAAACAGTAAGGCTCAGAAAGGAATGAATGACGGTAGCCAATCAAACTCAGCCAAGGGACTGCCTGGCCACAACAACCCACAGTTATAACACACACGACATAGACAATTATGGTATGCTCAGGTTTCACAGAAGACAACAACCCAAACAATTAAGAATGAACTCGGATTTGCAATGTGGATAAACTGGGTTCATAGGACACACAGGAGACATGACTCAGTCCACGGGTTTACACAACTCAGTCCATGGTAGAGACCAGACGGAATTCACGGGAATACACCAGTCGATCACAGAGGTCTCATGGTTTCGGGTTTCAGAGCTGCATGAGGTATGTAGTGATCAAACGCAGAGGTAACATGGTTCAGACAAAAGATCAGGAAACTATAGAACGAAACCCCATTATAGCTCAATTCTTGGGTTAAATTGCATGTGCCTGGGATGACACATGTCTCCCATGAAGCTGCATGCACTCCATCGAGTATGCGTTCCCTTTTTCATACGTTCGAGCTGCATGCGTTGCCTGTCCCAGAACTTATGATAAAAACATGTTGTCCCACAGCTTTGGAATAATAATAAAATATTATTCTCAAGGACTTAAGCTCCTAAGCTTAGCCCCTCTTTCCAACCTTTCAGTCCCCTCTCCCTTACCCATTCTATGGAAGCTTAGTTCCCCATCACTCTTTCTTCATGGTCGGTTGGCATGCAACGATGTTTATATATTATATTAATGATATGCATAATTACATATACAAAATCAGGCTCCTGGCCTTAATACTTAGACTCTCTGGCCTAATAAACACATAAGCCCACCAACTTATCAATACTGGGTTCACCAGCCTACAAAACATGATTACAATTCATAAACATGATTACAATTCATACTATAACTGGGGTACTACCGGGGGATATTAGAATCCCCTCCCCTTGTTTTGCACTGTCCTCAATGAAACTCTTTACATAGCATCAACAAGATTTTCAAAATATTCAAAAAGATGTAGGTATTCTGCCCACATAGCATCCTCATGCTCTCATTTTGCATCCTTGGGACCGTACCAGGTCCACTGGACCTTTACAAGCCCTATGGCTCGATTCTAGAGCTGTTTTATTTTCCAATCCAATATGCACATAAGATGCACTTGCAGGACACCTTCTTGTTCCACCTGAATCACATTCCAATCGATTACTTGATTAGCATCAGGTATATATTTCTTAAGCAATGAAATATGAAACACATTATGTATAGTCATGGATGCAGGTAATGCAAACATATATGCAATTGGTCCAATCCTTTCTAGGATTTCAAATGGCCCACAAAATCTGGTTTCCAACTTCAAGCATTTTCCCAGCTTTAGGGAACTTCTATTGGATTTTACTTTCAAGAAAACATGGTCACCCACTTTGAACTCTCTGTGGGTTCTGTTTTTATCAATACAAATTTTCTGCCTGTCTTGGGTAGCCTTTCAATTTTTCTTAATTTTTAGCATTTTCTCTTCCATTTCCTTGAGAAACTCTGGCCCAACCACTGCTCTATCAGCTGGATTATCCCATCTTACTAGAGTATTTCACTTTCTTCCATAAGGTTGTTCAAATGGGCTCATCTTCAATGATGCTTGATACCCATTGTTGTAGGCGAATTCTACCAAGTGTAGGTAGTCTTCCCATTTCAATGGTTTTTCCATCACATACATCCTTAGTATGTCTTCTATCACTCGATTCATCTGCTTTGTCTGCCCATCAGACTCAGGATGATAGGTTGTGCTAAAGTTCAGATTCATTCTGAACCCCTTGAATAACCCCTTCCGGAAATTAGAGGTAAATTTTGAGTCCCTGTCAGACACAACTGTCTTGGGATTACCATGAATCGTGTTATTTCCCTCATAAAAATATAAGCAACATTAGTTGCCTTGTGATTAGTCTTTAGTGGAATAAAATGGGAATCTTTTGTAATCTTGTCCACTACCACCATGATTGAATCATGTTGCTTGCCTATTCTGGGCAATCCTGTGATGAAATCAATTGTCACCACTTCCCACTTCCACTCAGGAATGGGTAAAGGTTGTAGCAACCCTGCTGGGTTTCTATGCTCAACTTTAACCTTCTGGCACTCCATACATCTAGCGATGTATTCAACAATATCTCTCTTCATACCTAGCCAAAAGTAATGGCTCTTGACTGCTGCCATAGTTTTCTGATATCCAGGGTGCCTAGCATAAGGCACATTATTCATTTCATTCAAAATCATAAGTTTCAAGTCATGGACATTAGGTACATAAATTATGTTCATGTATAGAAGTGTTCCGTCAGTTTCTGATTTATAATTCTCCACTTTTTGTGGCATCTTAACTTGTTGTAGCTTTGCTACCAAATCTCTGTACTGCAAATATGTATTTGCAGCCTCCAAAATTATGCTTTTAATATTAATTCAATACATGCTAATGGCTGTAGAATGTAACTCATGCACTCTCCTATTGAGTGCATCAACCACTTTGTTTTCCTTTCCTTTGATATGCTTGATATCAAAGTCATACTCACAGAGAAAATCCAACCACCTACTCTGCCTAGCATTCAAGGTTGGCTAATCAAACAAATACTTCAGACCATTGTAGTCTATTCTCATTTTGAACCTCCTTCCCATGAGGTAATGCCTCCATTTCTTTAGAGTGTGTACTGTGGATTCCAACTCCAAATCATGAGTTGTATATTTCCTTTCGTTCTCTTTCAACTTTATGGATTCGTAACAGATTACGAATCCATTCTGACTGAGGAATCCTCCCAGTCCTTTCCATGCATCTATACACACTACAAAGTCTTCATTCAAATATGTAATCCTCAGGATTGGAGCACTAGTTAACAGTTGTTCAATTGCTGGAAGCTTTTCTCACAATCCTCTGTCCATTGAAACTTCTTCTCCTTCCTTTGCAAGGAACTGATAGGGTGAGCTATCCTTGAGAACCCTGCGATAAACCTTTTGTAATAACCATATAGAACCATAAAGGATCTGAATTTTGTCACGTTCTTTGGCTTTAACCATTCTCTGATGGCCTCAATCTTCTCAGGATCTACAACTATTCCATCCTTCGAAATAATATGCCCCAAGTAATGGATCTACTCCTGATAAAACGAGCACTTGCTCAACTTGGCATATAGTTGGTTCTCTCTTAGCACCCGCAACACCATCCTCAGATGTTGTTCATGCTCTTCCTCCGACTTGGAATACACTAGGATGTCATCCAAAAAGACTATGACAAACTTATCCAGATAGTCCTTGAATACACCATTCATTAAGAACATAAAACCAGCGAGTGCATTTGACAACCCAAATGGAACCACTGTGAATTCATAGTGACCATAACTTGTTCTAAAGGTGGTCTTGTTGATGTCTTCATCCTTTATCCTTACCTAGTGATATCCCAACCTGAGGTCTATCTTCGAAAATATCTTCGCATCCTTCAACTGATCGAAGAGGTCATCAATCCTCGGTAGAGGATATTTGTTCTTTACAATTACTTTGTTCAATTCTCTGAAATCGATACACAATCTCAGTGTCCCATCTTTCTTCTTCACAAACAGGATCGGGGCACCCTAAGGTGACACACTTGGGCATATATACCCCTTCTTTAGAATCTCTTCAAGTTGCAATTGCATCTCTTTCAACTCTGGCGTACTCATTCTGTAAGGAGATTTTGACACTGGAGCTGCTCCAGGCATCAAGTTTACAGAGAAGTCAATATATCTTTTCGGAGGTAGTCCAGGTACTTCCTGGAATACATCTTCAAACTCCTTTAGTACCGCATGATCTCCAATCTTTGAGACTTCATCCTTAGATGCTTCTTCCACATGGGCTGCAAATAATTGACAGCCTTTTCTATAGCACTTCTTCAGCTTCATTACTGAGATTTATCTAATAGCAACAACTCTGGGAATTCCTTGGACTGTTTTTCGATTTCCTTCCTCATCCAGGCAAGTGAATTCCTTTTTACGACAGTCTAGGATGGCATGGTGTTGGTCCAACCATTCCATCCCAATTAGATAGTCATAAGAACCTAAAGGCAGAACATTCAATTCAACCTTTGTTCTCATTCCATTCATGTCCACAGGACATGAATTAACCAACTCAGTGACTTTTCCCTTAGTTCCGGTAGCCAGCTGCACTAACCAAGACTTTTCATGTTTGCTTGTCGACAATTGAAAACTTTCCACCACTCTAGGATCTACATAACTATGGGTACCCCTGAATCAATTAAAATAGTAAAGGTATGGTTGTTGATCATACCTTCCACTTCAATCATGTGCAACTGATATTCATCTTGCTTGTTGTCCAGGGATGCATAGATCCTTGGCATTCTATTGCCCATGTCCTACACTGTTTAAGCCTGTTGTACATTGTGGAAAAATCTCACTTTATCATTTCTATGGGGGAAATCTTTGTACCTATGGTTCCCTTTACAACCCCAAGATTCCATAGGTGGTGGTCTTGGAATTTTCCCACCCACTTCAGCCTTCCTGGGCTCTCTAAAAGATGTTTGTCCCTGAGGACTATTTCTAAAAAAGGGTGGCTTAGTTCCCTTCTTCCTCAGATCCATCTTGAATTTCTTCTTGTCTTCCCAAGCCTTCCAGAAAGTAGGCTTCTCTCTTTGCTGCTCATATAATCATTTCGCTCTTCTTATCGTTTCTTCCATAGTTTTTGGGCCATCATACTGGATATTATCCCCAATGGAAGGTGGCAGTCCACTCAAATACCTTTGAATCTTGACATTCTCATCCTTGATGAACAAAACATACTTCAGCAATTCCAAAAATCTTTGCTCATATTCATCAATGGTCATGCTTCCCAACTTGAGTTTAAAGAACTCTTTCATCTTTCTGTCATAGTATCTTTTAGTCAAGTATTTCTTCTCGAAATATCTCTTGAATTCTTTCCAAGTGATATATTTCTCTCTAATGTGTTGCACCTGTACAAGTTGATCCCACCACATGGATGTTTTTCCTTTTAATTTATACATTGCAATTCTGCCTTCTACATGAGAGGAATAATTCTGCAGTTGGAAATATTTCCCCATGCCAAGCAACCATGTTTCGACATCTTCCTCCTTCTTGTGTTCTCCATCAAACGTAGGAGGCTTAATCTTGTTCATTTTTCCCTTAAGTTCATCCACTCCAGATCTCCTGTTCTTTCTGTTAGGAGATGGGATTGAACTATTGTGTACCCTCCTCTTGGAGCGACCTTGGGAGTGATGATGGTGTCTACCAACACTCCTTGATCTTCTTCCCTCAGAATTCTGGTGACTCCCTGTTTTTCTCGAGTCTCTCTCCTTGTCCAACTTCTTTTCTATTCTCCCCAGACTCTTCATCAACTTTAATTTGAATTCTCCCTATTGTTCCTTAGCTTTCATGAGCTTTCTTCTATCTTCTTAGTGAGTTTGGGCATCTTTCTGCAATCTTTCAATGATTTTCATCATATGCCCTTCCTTATCTATCTCTTCTCCATGCCCATTGGAGTTCAATCCTTCAAATCCCAAATGAACATCCATTCCTTTTGCTTCATCCTTGGAACTGGAAGCAGTCCGTGCCTCTTCCATTTATTTGCACTCAGTGGAAACTCTAATCAATTCTTGCACTGGTTAAACTTCTTCAAACACAATGTGTAGACAACCGGAATTTGTCAGGCCATTAATCCTTAACAAATCCCACAACATTCATAAACAAATTTGATTCAAGAAAACGTTCAGTTTTCATTCTCAGTGATTCTTGTTCAATCAAGAGTCCCCGCAGATTTATTCTTTTGGAAGTCTGCTCTGCTAATTTTTCGGGCACTAGCCCCTTTCTCTCAGTCCCCAACCCACGCAACCATGGGTTGTGACCAAGCGCTAGATTAATAAGCGCTTACTCGGGCCTTTGGCCTTTAGCTTCCGAAGATTTCCAAGCATAACACAACAGTTACTCAAAGTTCCAAGTTACCGAACTCACGCAGTAGGGTGGATCAATTGTCCACGTCTACCCAACATCCTATGGCTGACACTCGTTGTGGAACCTCAGTCGTATGAGTTCCGAGACTTCAAGACTTCGAAATATTTCACATCCACACACCCCGAACCATTAATCTCTGAACACTCCCACGTCACCTTAGGTGACATTATTACGTCACATCACTTAACGTCTTCCCAATTGTGGGGGTAGGCAACGGTGGTTTGGAGTAACCCTCATTTCATCCCGCAATTCTCCTAATGCTGACACATAACCCCTCAGCGAAACCACAGTTTGGATTGCGGGACCGCCTTGGAAAATTAGCTTCCATGCAACTTGGGTCCCTGCAATGTCTCTTGGTCATTGATATTGATGTATCATGATCAATGCCACTATGGGTCCTACGACCTTTATCTCCGTTACGTAACCTCGGGCCCCACTAACCCTACTCACACAGGATGTCACATGGCGGCATACTAGCGATTGATATGTGTCCCATTCAGATGGGTGACACTCGTCACATTCCAAATCCCATTTCAATATTCCACGGGTTCTAGACCCATTGACATGTGGCACACATCCCATGTGTCCATGTCACCTCCAAGTGATGTCATCATGACTCACCACTTCAGCTCTTCGAGCTTCGAGAGTTTCAACTCCTCTATGCTCACTTTTTCCTGGAGCGCTTTCTCCCAGAGTTCATGATCTACCAACATGTGTCCTCCACAACAGACGGTTGCGATCTACTTCAGTACTTCAGGAGTTTGTCACACTCCACACTAGAAATCCTCTGAAGTGATATTCTTTTGCCTTCCTCGACACGGATCTAACGGTCCAAAATCTTTTCCTACGATCTACGGTTTATATCTACTTCAGGATTTTATGACTCAACGCATTCCACTTCTCCCGATTTTCGAACTCTGAAAGGCTTCCAGGATAACCCTCCTGCACCTTTTCTAGATTTGATTGTCGTAAAGGACTTTCCTTTTTCCCAAACAGATCCTACGGCTCCAACACCCCAAGTGTTGAGCGCTCTCTCTCTGTGGTCAAATACCACGCCGACTGCAGTTTTATTCTACCTCTACTCCTCTTGAGCTTCGTAACACGACTAAGTAACCCCTTGGCACTCAGAAACATTCTAAGGTTCGAAATCGGTTCCATCCAAACACCATTTCCACTCAAAATCTTGGGTCCAAAGACCACTTATCTAGCCCATCCAGGCTCAGCGTTGAAACCATGGGCTCTGATACCATATTGTAACGTCATCGACCATCACTCCCACTACCGGGAAACGTTACTATGTGAAACATACAACATATATACTTATAAATAATATGCATTAAATCAAATTAAGACATTTAACATAGATTTACTGTTGTAATACAAACTTAAACAAAATTAACAACAATTCAAAATTGCAACGGAATAATTGATAACATTTCAAGGCACATACATGCATCACATATAAATTAAGTATAGCATTAATACTTATCTTTTAAACTGGCGTGATAAAACCAACTGTGTGCATACCTTCCACAAACCTCCCAGTCTTAGACCGCACTGCTCATCACTCTCAGCAGTAGGTCACCCTCGAGCTGGGACTAAGCTCCACCGAGAAAGGGAATCCTAAGCTAGGTAAGGTCAACAGGAAGACACACAGTTTAGGAGGATGGATTCTCTCCCAGGAGCCACTTATGCCCACTACTCACAGAATCTAATTCCCCACATGCCTGTCCCACCCCGGGAGTATACACCTTCACTGTCACCCGGACAGTCCTTCGGCTGCTAAACCTCCCTTGCCTTGGGCTTCAACAATAGGTCAGACTAGAATTATCTAAGCTTTGTGGTAGCTACAGGACCCCTTTTAGGAGTTCTCACTTCCTTCATGCACTCTCTCACCTAGAGAGAGTTGCCCACAAGCCTGACAACCTTCTTCTTCAACCACAACCACCTCTCTCACCTGGAGAGAGTGTTGCACATAGGTCTGACAACCTGCTTCTTCATCTTCGTTCCAACACAAGGAGGACAAGAGTAAGACTCAACAACGAACGAATGATGGTATCCAATCACACTCGGCCAAGGGAATGCATGGCCACAACAACCCACAGTTATAACACACACGGAATAGACAATTACAGTATGCTCAAGTTTCACAGAGGACATCAACCCAAACAGTTAAGAACGAACTCAAATTTGCAATGTGGATAAACTGGGTTCACAGGACACACAAGAGACATGCCCCAGTCCATGGGTTTCCATGGCTCAGTCCACAACAAAGACCAGACGAAATTCATGGGAATACACTAGTCGATCACAGAGGTCTCATGGTTTCGGGCTTCAGAGCTACATGAGGTATGTAATGATCAGACACAGAGGTAACACGATTTAGATAGTAGATCGGGAAACTGCAGAACGAACCCCCATCACGACTCAATTCTTGGGTTAAATTGCATGTGCCTAGGTCGACACATGTCACCCATGAAGCTACATGCACTCCATCGATTATGCGTTCCCTTTTTCACACGTTGGAGCTGCATGCGTTGCCTCTCCCAGGACTTAGGATAAAAACATGGTGTCCCACAGTTTTGGAATAATAATAAAATATTATTCTCAAGGACTTAAGCCCCTAAGCTTGGCCCCTCTGTCCAACCTTTCAGCCCCCTCTCCCTTACCCATTCTATGGAAGCTTAGTCCCCCATCACTCTTTCTTCATGGTCGGTCGGTACGCAACGATTTTTATATATTATATTAATGATCTGCATAATTACATATACAAAATCAAACTCCTAGTCTTAATACTTAGGATCTCTGGCCTAATAAACACATGATCCCACCAACTTATCAATACTCGGCTCACCAGCCTACAAAACATGATTACAATTCATACTATAACTGGGGTACTACCCGAGGATATTACACCGATCCATTGGGCTTCTCCTAAAATGGGTGTGTACCTTGCTCTGACCTGTCACCAGTGTCCGCTGAAAACCAAAGTCTGCACATTTCTCTCACTTGGAGACTAAATGTTGGATACATCGCTAAAATCTAGCTGTACATATTACTGAAAATCCAAACTGAAAAATGCTTGATCATCAAGCTTATTTGCACCTACCTACCCTAACTGTTGAAATGAACTACCAATCAAGTGAAATCATAATTCCAATGCAACCATGCAATCATTTTATCCACTATTTGTTTTCTTTGCACATGCTTGCTCCAAAGCCTGTTTACTGATAATTCTTTCAAGAATTTACCTATAAATTCAAATCTCAAAAAATTAAAAACATTGGGACTATTTACTACCTCCAACAAAACTGCAAATGGATCCTCTAAAACATGCACAAAACAACAATCATGTTTCACCCCTTCCACTGCATTCTTGTTTTCATGTGATTTAACTTGTTGATTGCCACCAAGAGGCTGAAAAATCTATTGAGTCTGCTGAAAATAACAATCTTTTGAATCAGAAGAAAGTGTTGGCTGAAATGAAACCTCTAGTGGAAACAAATCCATATCTAACATTGACATTGATTGACCATCATCTTTATTTACAAGCTGGTAGTTGAGCCCAGGCTACAAATATGAACTCAAATAACATTCCATGTAATCAACAACATGGTCATTAAATGCATGAGAAGGTTGTTGGTCTTCCTCACTGATAACAATTTGTTCATGTAAAACAATGTTATTGTGAATGCAGTCAGACTTCCTTTCTTCCTCTGTTATCTCATGATTTTCTTTCAAAAATTCAACGGAAGAAAAACATAATGGAAGATAGTTTTCATTTGCAAGTCCATTGCTTTCTTCATATTCAACATCATGCTTGGAGGATTTCTTATTTGAAACATTATAAACATTTTGCTTCAACAATTTGAAAGAAGCAAAACACAATGGCAAGGTTCTTTCACCTGATTCGAAACCTTCTTCATTTTCTTCATTGTTGTTATATGCACATTTTTCAATTTCTTTAGATTTCTAAACATACTCATTTTCAGATTCATTTTCAACCAATGGCTGCAATTTTGAACTGACAAGACCTTCTACATAACAAGTAACAGGGTCATCAAACACATGAGAAGATTGTTGCAATTTCTTGTCAATTTGTTCCAGTGAATCAATGTGATTTGGCATCATCACACATTCATTTTCTTCAATGATGATCTTAGAATTTTCTTTCAACAATTTAAATGAAGAAAAGAATAAAGGTAAATAATTTCCTTCAACTGATTCGGTACTTTATTCTTTGTAACTGTGATAATTACGTTGATTGCTCTCATTACACTGTTGAAAAGGAACATTTTCTAATAGGGAACATGTAGCTGGTTGTTCTAGGAAGTCAACATAATAATCATCATAATATTCATCATATATAGCAAAATTAGCAACATATGCAATGTCATCTAACAAGGAAAATCTTGGAACATCAATCTGCTCTTCAACAAGATGATTTGCAAATTCATCTTCTTGACTGTCTATAAATGAATACATAAAACAATCAACCCCATGCTTATCATGGGATGGATCAGAAGCTAAATTAGCGGCATCTATTTCAATAAGTGGAATATAATCCTTTGCGAAATCATTAGCATTTAAAACTTCAAGAGGGCATATGATATTATCAACTCTCTGCTCAATATTCAAATCAATTGTTTTATGTTCATATTCACTGTCATGTTCTTTAGTATCCAACTCCTCATTTTGAATCTGTTTACATG
>SNQJ01S0181423.1:3989-17993 GCA_010110895.2 Picea sitchensis
TCAGAAGACAATTAGGTTTTGACATCCTTGATTATTTCCTTGTTTTTTCCAATCATCAACATATAATATCACATAAATAAAATGATCTCCAACTAGCTTGGAATACACACATTGATCAACTTTTCTTCTTGAGAAACCAAATCTCAATATATAAGTATCAAACTTATGATACCACATTCTTGGAAATTGTTTTAATCCATATAGGGACTTTTTCAGCTTTCAAACCAACTCATTCTTTTCCCTTCACTACAAAACCTTATCACTATTCCATGTATATTTATTCGTCAAGATCTCCATGTAGGAATGTTTTATTGACATTCATATACTCTAATTCAAGATCAAAAGAAAAAATAATAGACAAAACAAATCTAATAGAATTTAATTTAGCAAGAGGAGGAAAAGAATCACAAAAATCAAATCCCTCTATTTGGGAATATCCCTTTTCTACTAAGAAAACTTTGGATTTATCCAAATCCCTCTAGGTGACAACTCATTTAGACCCTAAGCCTCATTCTTATCCAAGGCAACCATATTTTCAGCCATGGCCTTAGTCAAAAGTTTACTTTCCTTTGAATCCATTGCCTTCCTGATAGCCATGGTATAATAAATAATTAATACATAAAGAATAACTAGCATGAAAATAGGGTGGAATATACCATTTTAGTTACCTTATTTCCCAACCCAATCTCCTCAAAACTAGAGTATGAGGTTCTTCTTATTTTTATTTATGGTTTTTTTTATTCATTTTTTTCTTTTGTGTTAGATTCTTCATCGTTGATGCAAATTCATTGACAACTTGTAGAAATATTTATTTACATATTATAACTATCAACCTAAAAATTAGTAATATAAACAAATCATTGTATTATTTTACAAGGAGAAAAATATTCTCAAATTAAACATTTATAATTACGTTGATACTATCATTAATCAAAACTATATTAAATATATTTATTGCACTTTCAAATTTAGGATATATATATATATAATCAATCCAAAGCAATACTATTATTCTCTTCATACAAACATATCGAGGCAAGAATCACTTTCCGGAAAATAGGAAATAGAAGAGCTTTGCTTTTTTCTTCAATAAGAAAAAAATGCTTATAATAGAAAATATAAATAGTCTTTTACAAAAAACTGAATTCTGGAACATCACCTTAAGTTCCTTTTTTACAGCTTAAAAAAAAACTAAGAAAAGTAAGTTCTTATCACATTACATTTTACTACTGTAAACTATAAAATTTTAGCTACAAATTTGTTGTATATATCCTCTTTTTTTACTTGTCAAGTTCAAAATACAAAAAATACCAATTTCTTAAACCTTGCATCAATGTTATATTAACTGATAGATAATATTTCGAAATTATATGTTTGTACTTATGTACTCGCTGCATAATATATTCCATCCTCATCCAGTAATAAAACTTCTTTTGAGAGTTGGTCAAATTACTTGTTATAATCAATATATATGTGTTGAGATTTTAGTTATTGGAAACTCCCACTCAACACTCAAATTTTTTTCATCCAAGGTTGCAGAGAGACCACCTGTAGATTTTTTTCATTAGAAACCAGTCAATAATAATCTTTGAGTCACCTACCATTTGTAACCTTATTACCTTTTTATAGCATGAAAAAAATAAGATACACCACAAGGCTAGGAGTTCACCCCCAGTGTTAGCTCCTCTACCATAATTCATCTTGATTCTTAATGTGCCCAAAACTAGACATTTTAAAAAAGATCCAACCCCAAATTTAGCACCCTTGTCTTGTGAGGCACCATCAAAAAACCCCACTGCCAGATCCCAGTAAAGTATATGAGGCCTATCAATCCTAGTAATATTAGTGGGTTGTGATTTTTTTATTTCTCCCAAGTCCTATAATATAGTGTTGCATTCCCTGACCAGAGTAGGAGGAAGATCTTCGAAAATAACCAGATTCCTATGCTTCCAAATCTACCAACATATACAACAAGGGGTTTCTTTCTAGTTTTACATCTTCCTTATCCAATTTTGTAAATATTCAACAATATGTCCTCCTTCGCAAGTACTAAACAGTTTTAATTCCTTTATAATTGTAAACCAAATGTCTTTGGTGAAACTGCACTCCACAAATAGATGATATATTGTTTCCTCATTGTTCCCACATAGAGCACATCTACTAAGCCCAATTATACCTCTTTTGACCAAATTTTCCCATGTAATAATTTTATGTTCAATCATTAATCAAATAAAAAGTTTGACTTTTAGAGGTAACTACCACTTCCAAATTTCAGTATACCAGAATGTTGGTCCTTCCTCCATATCCTCCATCAGTTGTACTTCATAATCTTGATTGGAATTTACCTATCCTCCTTTAGTATCCCAAGACCACACTAAGGTATATTTTTCATTATTTAATTCAAATCATGAACCAACTATGTCCTTAACAAATTTATTCCATTCCTCTTTTTTTTCTCCTTCTAGTCCGAAAGTCTCATCATTTTTCAATTTGCATGACTTGTGTCCTCCAAATCAATTGTCCCTACTTGTGCAAGGAATTCTATACCTTGTTCGTTCAGTGCATATATGAGATTCCTTGAGAGTTTATAATATGAGTGGGACCCAAACATTGGATCAACTCCAATTCTGATTTCTCTCCCATTTCCAGGCTTCCAGACCAACCAATCAGTTATAATAGTTATTGATGATGTGAGTGCTCTCCAACTATTTGAAATACCGGTCCAATTTTTCCATCTTTCCCTGAAACACTCAACAACAATTTTCTTCTTAAGGTAATTTTTATGTATCACATCATGCCATAGACCAGGAACCATAAGGCACCTCCACATACTTTTACCCACTAGAGATTTTCCAAAAGAAAAAATATTTTTAACACCCCACCCTCTTGACTTTTTTGGTTTGGAATCTTTTTCCAACTTACCAAATGCATCCATTCTTTTACTTTTTTACCAGTCCACAGGAAACTAAACATCCTCCTTCTAATTTTTTTTAGAATAGTTTTTGGCATCCTATCAAAATAAATCCAATACACAGGTATGATTTCCAGAAGAACTTTTACAAGTGTGACCCTTCCCCCTAAAGTTAGCCACCTATGACTCCAGTTCGAAAAAAAAAAATCAAATTTTTTCTGAAGACAGTTCCAGTCTTCCCTAGTATAGTAGTTTTTTTTTAATAAAAACCCGAGGTACTTAAATTCAACATACAATGGTTTTACTTCAAAGGGAATAATCTCCTTCAACATTGCAAGCTCCTAAGCTAACCATCATGCTTCTAGGAATAAATACTTTTGTGGACTGAAGGACATCCCTGTCACCTTGCAGAATATATCAAGGAACTCCTTATAAGCTTTCCATTCTGTGATGTTTCCACTCACAAGAATAATTGCATCATCCACAAAAATCAAGTGTGTAATTCTTATCCCTCTCTCCACTGAGACTCCTTCTATTTTATTTCCCCTAACCTGCTTTGGTATGGCTCTGCTCAACCCTTTTACAATAAGAAGAAAGAGTAAGGGAGATAAATGGAAACATTTCCTTAAGCCCCTTGTACCTTTAAAGAGTGGGACTACCATTGATCAACACAACAAAATTTGCAGTAGAATCATACCCACCTGTAATAATACTAACCTTAGAAAACCCCAGTCCACTCTTTCATAAGCATTTATCAAGTTTAGTTTAAGGACCAGTGCTTTGATATTTTTTACCTTGATGTTGTGCAAAGATTCATGTACTACTCCAATGTCATATTTGATTTGTATGCCCTCCATAAATCCAAATTATTTCTTTGAAATACCAAATGACAGAGAGGTTTTTGTTCTAGTTGTAATAATTTTAGTGATGATATTATACACCAAATTGCATAATGCAATTTGTCTATACCATCCAAAGGATTATTTCTATCACTCTTCGGAATAATTGCAATAAAGGTAGCATTCAATGCTATAGAAACCCTACCTTTCCTCCTAGATTCTACAACCATCTCCAAAATTTTGTTACCCAATAGATCAAAGAAATCCATGAAAAATTCTACAATCTATCCATCTGGCACGGGACTTTTTGAAACATTGAAACATTTAAGAGTTGTCAGAATTTTTGATAAAGTTACTGGCTCATCCAATATGAGGCCCTCCTCATCTGAAAACATCCTTGGATAATTCCTTATTATTGCTAGTTGATTGGATAAAGGGAGGTTAGCCTGAGCCTTGAAGACATGCTGAAAATATCTAACTGCTTCCTTTTGTAGTCCTTGATTACTTGTGATCAATGTTCCATCTTCCTTAGCAATATCCCAAATAGTATTGTTTTGTTTTATGGAATTTGCATAAGCATGAAAAAACTTAGTATTCACGTCTCTTGATGGAAACCATTTTATCCTATTCTTGTGTCTCCAAGTTTCCTCCTCCTGGTTTAGTGGAACCGATTTCCTCTTTTTTTTCTAGTACAAACAATTTTTTATCCTCCTTCTCAAAGCCCTTGGGAAAATCAATGTATAGTGTGTCCAATTCAATTTCTATCTTCATTAATTCTTACTTTTCTTCTAGTTTTCTCTTTCTTTCACAACTTATCACGAAAGACTTAAGTAGCTTAATAATTTTAACCAATGAATCTATATGATTTAAAATCTTTGTTCCCAACGGTCCATTCCAGTTGGATCAAACTAAATTAACAAATTTTGGTTCCTCAAGCCACACAGAATTGAATTTAAAGGGATAACATGAATTTTCCTTATCTTGTTCGAAATGGAGAATCACTGGCATATGATCAAAAATATTTAAATTACTCACCCAAGTTATGTATCTGAGACTTGAAAGTGTTAGATCCTCAGTTATTAGAAAGTGATCCAATCTCTTAGCTATGTAATCCTAACCTCCTCTTTCATTTCTCTAGGTGGGAAGTAGTTTTATAGGCTCAATATCCACCAACTCTTCAACTTGTATCGAATGAATAAAATAAAGTTGTAAGGGATCATCTTTAGCATGGGATCCCCACACTTCTATGTTTGAAGTGGTAAAGTTTAGGTCGCCTCTGAGTATAATATTATGTTCTTTAATTAAACCATCCCTTTTAATTACCTCCCAAAACTTCTCTCTATCAGAATAAGGTCCATAGCAATTAATAAACTTCAATCTTTTATTTATGTATTTAACTAGTCCATCCAGCAGTATCCCTGTAGGGCTCAAAAGAGAAGAAAATTCAAGTTTTCTTGGATTCCAAGCAGTTAGCAACCTTCCTGAGAGTCCTGAAGAATCCACCCCATAGACGTACCAATTAGGAAGTAGTTTGACAAAAAGTTGTATCGTTTTTGCTTCACTGACCATTGTTTCTTGGATAAGTAAAACATTTGGTTTTACTAAAGCTAGGAAACTTTTGAGGGATAAAAACTCTGGAGTGCCCCGCACTCCCCTAACATTTAGGGTTTCTACAATCATTTTTTAACCCTCGCCGGGGATTTATGAGATCTAAGCACCCGTGGACCATCTATCATCGAAAAACTAGTAGTGGCATTAATCTCCTTCTCTTTCACTAGCTTCTTCCCACTTCTAGTTTTAAGAGCAGAAAAATCTTTTTCCAGGCCTCCATGAATGACCCTTTGAACAATGAAGCCTCTCCCACTGAATTGTGAGAAGAAACATTCCTTAAATTATCATCCTTCAAGTTATTTTCTAAAGTCTTTGGTAAAAGGACTCCACCAAAAAAATTGGTAGAGGAGACCAGTTAAGGATATCTTTGTAAGAAGGAATAAAATTTATCAATGACTCGTCTATCTCAAAGAGAACAATCAGTTTTGTCTAAATATTATCACTCAGGGTTTCTACAATTTCCTTGATAGCGCCACAATGTTTTACAACTTGTACAATTAAAGGAGAAGGCTCAGTCCCCTCCTCCAAACCTACAAAAAGATTTGATACAGGGTTTACCAAATAATTTGTAAGGCAAGGTTTACTACCAACATTCACTAAAGACCCAGACTTCCTTACCGAGGACAAATTTTGAGTATTTGTTCTACCCCCCTCAGATTATGCAAATGATTTCCCACTCTGCAAATTTAATCTTTCTCCCTCTATCCCATAGTTCAAAGCATCCCTCTCAAAAGTAATACAAAACTCACCTAGACATTTAGTAGTTCCTCCAATGATGATAGTATCCTGCACCCTCAACAAATTTTTCGACTGATCCAAAATAAACATAGGTAGTTCATTCCTTGCCCCCCTCCCGCAGAGAAAACTACTTCCTCCCCTTCCAAAACCCTCCCAATCCATTCCTTCCCCTCATCCACCAAGGTAGGGTAGGTACCAATAGGCACATCAATAATATCTTCTTGGGCCTCCTCCCCACACAACTCCCTTAAACCCTCAGGATTGAATATATTATAAAGGTTACATGCAGGGCCTATCTCCTTCTTAGTAACATTCACATTTTAGCACTAGTACATTTGGGTCAAATTCTGACTGAGCATTCGACGCAATTGCCACTTTTTTTTGTTAGGAAAACGACAAATAATGGACCCCCTCAAATGTCGTTTCACATGACATTGCTTTTCTGATGACATAGATATTGTCTCTATTGCGATGTTTCATACAAACATGTGTCATCTCACATTTTACTATCCAAACCCCATATAGTCGTCGCTACAACGATGTCAAAGACATTGGAATTTCGACATCCAATTTCATCGGTCTCCATTACGTGGACACCATGGGAGCGACGTTACCATACATTGCAATTTCGACGTATAGTAATGTCTCTCAACTGATGACATTATGTATATCTCCAAATTATGTGCCATGGGAGATATGTTACCATATGTCACAATTCTAACTTATAGTAACGTCATTCAACCGACGATAAGCTATATATCGTTGACGTTGGTGCCATGGGAGCGACGTTACCATACGTCGCAATTCCAACTTATAGTAACGTAGCTCAACCAACAACATGCTATATATAACTGACGTATGTACCATATGAGTGATGTTACCAAACGTCACAATTCTGACATCATGAAGGTATTTAAAAATAAATGTCAATTTATTTTTATTTTTTTGATATTTTTAAATTTTGCAACTAGAAAATTTTAAAATGAAGTAATTCCCTTGTATCATCCTAATAAGGGTATATAGTGAATAACATGTTTAGTGATACTAATACAAATAGATGTAATCATTGAATATAGACTAATACATATGATAAGCCCATACAGGTCTTATGTTACCCTTGTTATATCAGCTTAATGAACATGATAATACTTATACCATTATCTCTACTAGTTACCTATGATAAGGTAATGAAACCCATATATATACTTTTCTCGTATCTGATTACTCAATATAATCTCATAAGTTTCCATGGTCTTACTACACAGCTTTCATATCATAATAATGTGATAATCTTATATGTAGTGTTGATCTTAACCCTATGTGTTTATCCGTAATCAATTATACACATTAATAGTAATGGATATATTGTACTTAAGTGGGGAATCATAGTAATCAATACGACCATGTGATATGTACTGGTATACAAACCTATACTTTGAATATGATAGTAAGCATTGCTTATTATGATAGCTTAGTTATTGTTATTACTATGGAGATTACACTCTTCTCTATATTATAGTTGTACCAACATTAGGTAATTACAATGAAAGTCGTGTAATACAATCTGACCTATATGAATAATTAAACATAATACCTAAGTTTCAACATATCACTTACATATTACATTGGTTCCATATCAATTATATATGACATTCTTATTTCACATAATCTATTCCCTTTATATATACATTTAATGATCTATACTTATTCAAGAAGATGGAACTCATATGGTTGTGATCATACCATATTCATACCTATCAACTTATGGTAATAGAAGTGATTCCTGGGATTTATTTTTGTTTCTACATATGAGATACAAGTAGCTTCGTACACATATGATGTAAGATTATTTCTATTCACCTATATAAGGTAATGTGAATGCCCCTTTATTCCATATTCATTGCACTCATCAGGTACATACATCACATAATAGGAGTAAATAAGGATATACATGTATTACTAGTCCATGCATAAGTAATGGTTACCTTATTATCGCAATCTCTTACATGTTATAGTTATAAGGGTAATGATACCATCGTATATAAAGAATGGGCTTGTATTACTTACCATATAAACAAGTTCATCATAAGCAATGCAAATCATAGATATAAGTATGTAACCATACCAGTAGAAGCATAGTTAAACAAAGTAGATCACTACTTATTATTCATGTTAAATATTTATTCAAATCACAATACTTGTCTGAATTAGACACGTCATATTATTCTGAATTGAACACACAGTATCCATAATAAATGTGATTAGATTCAATATGGATTAGCTTATAGTTAATAGTTGATGTCATTTCCTCAATAAGATTGGTATAATACAAGTCATAATCCAATTAGTCTCAATCTTCATACTGTATCTTCCTAATAATGATACCACTCTAATCATATAGAAGATTCATAGTGAGTTCTATAAGTTGTAGATATGAGTTATGCTTTGAGTGCCATATCACGTAGTTTCCATAACAAGAGCTTAGTAATAGAGAGCTTAGTATGATTCCGGGCATTATCTTGTTTAGTGATGTTTTGTATAGGCTAATAATAGAAATAATAATGGTCACAAGAAGTTGTGAGGAGGATTCCTAGAGTAGTGTGCCCTTGGTCAAAGTCATGGGAAAATTGTTAGAATTAGGGAAAAACAAAAACAAATACTACCTTTTTATTTTTCTGTTCACAAGATTGACATATATGAGAAAAGAAATGAATAGATCTAAATTAAATTCTGAATACAAACAAAATTTCTGAGTGAAAAGACAAACCTCAAGATTACCTTAATCTAAGAAAGATGTATCGGTCACATGTGTGGATGAAAGCCTTTATAATATGCTCAGAAATAGTTTTAGTTTCATGGATCAAACCTCTAGGGTTTGATCTATATCATAAGGACTTAGGAACAATTTTTCCAAGGTATAGACCATCACAAGACAACTGCAACAAGTAATCCACAAGAAAGGACAACAAGGTATTGACCATAGCTGAAAAAACAAAACCAAGTACCCCACAAGAAGGGACAGACAGAACTCCAAAAACTGAGACAACAAAACTCTCCATATCAAACAAGCAAACCCTCCATAACAAACAATCCATATATATCAAACCATCCATAACTGAAAAGAAAGCAGTATTGGATAAACACTCCAACCAATACCAAGACCAAATCAATACCAAGACCAATACAAAACTCAGATCTGAAATTGTTACACCAAATGGTGAAGTTGCACCAACAAAATCAAATCTAAAATTGTTACATAAAATGAAAAGGCTACAACAACAAAACTCATATCTAAAATGGTTACATCAAATAGAGAGGCCACGCCAACAAAAAAAATTCAGATCTAAAATTGTTACATAAAATGGAGAGGTTGTACCAACAAAACAAAACTAAGATCTGAAAATATAGTCCAAAAATGAGGTTGCACCATCATGAAGAGAGAACAACTGAGGTGGACACAACCAATAGGAGAGCGAGGAGTGAGTGAGTGTGAGTGTAATAGAATGCTAGAGGGTAGGGTCTTATTTATGGTTAGGGAGAGGGGTTAGGGAAATTTAAAATTATAATTAAATATTGACATTTAATAAATATAAATAATAATTAAAATGTCAATTAATATTAATGTTAATTATAAAAACCCTAGACACATATAAAACCCCAATCACATAAATAAAACCTCAGTCACATAAAACAACAAGGGGATACCTTTTAAGACAAAGTCAAGGGGCGGTCCACAATGGAAAAACAAGTCCACATGAGTCTCATAATGATCTATAAAATTTATCATCAATGCATAAGGGGGTCCATCGACAATGTGGTCATGTCCATATTCATAGGCACTCCTAGGTCTTATGGACCATCCCGGGAGAGAGGAAGAGGATCACACATCAACACATCTTGGTATTACACCAAGATCTACATGGTGAAAGACCAGGTTGCCCCAGAACAGATCTGGGCTCCCTAGAACACATTTAGGGTCTTATCCACCAAGGTACATGACCAAGGATCAACCCATGCAGTAGGCAAGGGTTCCCTAGAACACATCCAGGGGCCCTAGAACACATGTAGGGAAATATATCAACCACGAAGGAGCACATCCAAGGATCAATCCAAGCACTTTGCAAGGATTCCATGGAACACATCCAGGGGCCCTAGACACATCAACCACCAAGGAACATATATCAACCACCAAAGATCAATCCAAGCACTGAGAAAGGACGATCCCTTAGGAACCTACCATTTGTATGACATTTTATTCCTAGAAGAAAGTGAGAAGATGCCTAAAGTTCCCAATTATGGATCTAATCAACTTTGAGTTTCCCCCAAAGATAGTTTGCTAAATATTAACACTTCTCATTATCTAATTCAATACATCTTGATACCTTTTTATACAAGAAGGATTTTAAAGAAAGTTTTTTTTAGCTTAATATTGTTCCGATGGATGCTCTAATTTTTGCAACCCCATCATAACCCAAAAACTCACTCCCTTTGTCCTAAGATTTGCTCTAGTTTATTATGGTTATATTGAGGCTTGCACTAAAGAGAGAAGATGTTATAACCATGTTATTCTAATTGAGATAAATAGTGATACTACTTAGCTTCCATCTTGTAGCAAAGGACCAAAATTGTATCAATGCGTAAAGGAGGACCGTTTCGAGGCAGAGAGATAGTGAGATTGAAATGAAATGTTTGGAGGCCTAGGCTTCATGAGATTGCAGTACACCCGAGTTGAAATGAAAATTTGAGGCGGAAAGATGTGAGATTGCAGTGCACCCTTCAGAGTGTCAAATTAGATCAGATTATGATTATTGTTATATTATATATTTTCTGTGAAGGGATGGAGATCATAAAATGTGATGCAAAGAGAACACCATTTTCATTCATTTTCCCTTTGAATGAACTGTTCAGGTATAAACTCAAAGAAAAATATTTTTAATCAATTTTGGAGAGATTGGGATTATGATGTCCAAAATGAACAAAAGTGATCTTTAACAGGTGGCGTGTATCAGGTTCAAGCACATCCAAAATTTCTACATTCTAATGCGACTTTCGACACATGGAATTTGGAGATATTTTGAAGTTGCTTGATAATGTAGTTGAATATTTTCAAAATAGTGGAACTTTTGTCATTGTTGACAAAATTTAGAACCCTAGGGACAATAGTCCAACTCTTCTATTCCAAGATAATGGAGGTGGAATGGATCTCGATTGCATGCAGAAATGTATGAGATTGGGTTACTAAGTGGAAAATAATAGCACAACTATAGGACGATATGGAAGTGGATTGTTAAAAACTATAGCACAACTAGCATTGTTAAAAATGAAATTGGAGAAGCTTGGGTCATCAGTTGGACGCATCCCCCCATCTCCTTGTGTTTGGTGTTTCCTGGTGTTTTCTTGCTAAGCATGTGTTTTGTCTTGAGGCATTGGGTTACTCACTTCATAATAACTTTGAATTATTCCAGTCGCATTATGGTGTTTCCATGGTTGTCTTGGATACTTTGGATTATTGTTGGTCCCATTTCGACATCGGTTTTACCGTGAAAATAATTCTCCAACCCGGCCCAACAATTATCTTTAGACTGTGAAGATTGTTTCGACGTGGAAAAGAATGGACCCATGGGATTCTAGGCATCTAAAGGATAGCGAAATGGAAGCAAATGATTTTGAAGATCGACATAGATTGTTTATCAGGGTCTGTTCTATTAGTTTGACTTTCTCTTATGCTCTAGATACTTTGGTACAACATCACACTTTAATTGGCTAACTCCAAGATGAATTTTATTCTTTGAGGGGTCAAAATGAGGATCTTCAAAGGTGATTGGATCAGAGAGAGGAGACCAAAGTTCATTTGTCATCATCAAACAATGCAAGAATTGTATCAGATGCATCAATAGCTCCAATACCAAATCTCAACGAACATGTGGTTAAGGATTGGAATAACAAGGGAATATCAAGCCTTCAAAATGAAATTAGTCGTTGATTTGAAAAACATTTCAATTTATACATGTTTTTCCTTAGTATATGTATCATTGGTATATTTTACCTTCTGCATATTATTCAATGTTGTAGTGCTACTAGATTATGGAACAATATTAGGGGAAAGCTAGAATTTTGTTGGGAAATAGGCTTATTCTAAACAGTTTTGAATAGTTATAGCTATGTAACTCTGAATGTGATGTATTGTAACTCAGTAGTCTTGACCACACCATTTTGATGCAAAATATTTCCCCGTTGGTTGGTGTAAAAAAAAAAATAGAAATCAAATATTCAACTTCTTATTTTATTAATAAGCTTCATTTTAAATAAATACAATTAAATTAGTTAATAATATAATTAATATATGTATCTTAATTTAGTTAACAATATAATTATATTTAAATAAACATTCCACACGTACGTATATAGTACGTACATTTACACATAAATATATAGTGATTAGCTTTGCTTAATGAAGTTTCGAATATAAATTAGAAAAAAAAGTAAATTTCAAAATTAAAAAAATAAGCTTAAAAAATACAAGTATAACTATACTAAAATTTGGGTAATCGATCATGGAGTTAATAAGGGGATATACTTTTTCTTTTGGTAAGTAAAACAATATGCATTTCAATCAATGTTTTTATTTTAATTTAATTACTAATATACTTGTATTTTATTTAAATTAACAAATAATAAATTATAAATAAATTACTTATAAATAAGTTTGAATGCTAGTGCAATTTGATTTTTACGGTTTATTTATGTAAGGTGGTCAAAGTTTGAAATTAGTGGTAGTTGGCAAGAGACATCCAAGAAAATATAACCATGTTGAGGGTTGGTGTGTCCTGGACCAAGTGTTATACTAAGGTGATTTTGATGGCTTAGATGTTCTTGAGTCAGGGTTTCTTAGACCACAGGCTAGTCCCACAGGTAACAAAAACACGCTATCAAAGAAAAAAAAAAGAAAAAAAAAAGTTTGAAAAATACAAATGTAAGGATAAACAACATGGAAGACAAGAGGCTTCCTAAAGTTGATTCAAACTCCGTCCATAACCACCTTTGACTCAAGTGGGGATGGCATAAAAATATGGATAGTATTAAAAATATTATTATAATAAATTTTAGGAGAAAATGTGATGTGATAAAGAGTTAGAGGGAAAAATAAAATTAAGGTATTATAAGGAGGTAATCAATCCTAACCTAGAAGATAAAAATTATCTCTGTGTTTTGACAAGTGTAAGGAAAAGAAAAACATTGCTAAAATAAGAACAAATTCTCATGTGTTCTATAGTGAAAATGCCATGGTACTAAAGAGTGTGTCGTCTTTGTGACAATAAGAGGGTTCAAGATGAAAATAGCTTTCTCTTATATTGTCCAGCCTATACCCAGATGTAACATCCCGCACTGGCACACTAAGAAAACTTATTCTTTGAGGACACTTGCTCGCAAGTGATCCGGATTATTATGATATTAAAACATTTGTCTTTGATTTTGATGCGTCATGGGTAGATGACATGTTATTTTAATGCATTGACATAGACAGGTGTTATTGAGTCGGTTTTACTGAGTGTGCAGGGTTTTGGACCTTGAGGATGTAAGGGCATCAACAGAACCCTTGGACTCTTGATCGAGTCAGGGAGTGTGCTATTGGGGTTTGATTGTTTTTCTGTGATTTTAGTACATTTGATTAGATGATATGATGTGGACATGTCTGACATGATTATTGATGATGCAGGATGACGATAGCTTGCTGACCAAACTCACATATGGAGTAAAGGGGCCACACACATGACTACCAGAGAGGTTGAGGGAGAGCTGTGGACAACAACCCTGCCACAACCTACTAGTATTCCCACCGTGGCTTGAACTATAGGTTAACGATTACCTAGTTCGAGAGGACCCACGATGCTGTGAGGGTAGACT
>SNQJ01S0181423.1:18003-37205 GCA_010110895.2 Picea sitchensis
AAACCCTAAACACATATAAAACCCCAATCACATAAATAAAACCTCAATCACATAAAACAACAAGGGGGTACCTTTAATACAAAGTAAAGGGGGGGTCCACAATGGAAAAACAAGTCCATATGAGTCTCATAATGATCTATAAAATTTATCATCAATGCATAAGGGGGTCCATCAACAATGTGGTCATGTCCATATTCATAGGCACTCCTACGTCTCATGGACCATCCCGAGAGAGAGGAAGAGGATCACACATCAACACATCTTGGTATTACACCAAGATCTACATGGTGAAAGACAAGGTTGCCCAAGAACACATCTGGGCTCCCTAGAACACATCTAGGGTCTTATCCACCAAGGTACAAGACCAAGGATCAACCCATGCATTAGGCAAGGGTTCCTTGGAACACATCCAGGGGCCCTAAAACACATGTAGGGAAATATATCAACCACCAAGGAGCAAATCCAAGGACCAATCCAAGCACTTTGCAAGGATTCCATGGAACACATCCAGGCACCCTAGACACATCAACCACCAAGGAACATATCCAAGGATCAATCCAAGCACTTTGAAAGGACGATCCCTTAGGAACCTACCATTTGTATGACATTTTATTCCCAGAAGAAAGTGAGAAGATGCCTAAAGTTCCCAATGATGGATCTAATCAACTTTGGGTTTCCCCCAAAGATAGTTTGCTAAATACGGGTTAACACTTCTCATTATCTACTTCAATACATATTGATACCTTTTTATACAAGAAGGATTCTAAGGAAAGTTTTTTTTAGCTTAATATTTTTTCGGCGGATGCTCTAATTTTTGCAACCCCATCATGACCCAAAAAATCACTCCCTTTGACCTAAGTTTTCCTCTAGTTTATTATGGTTATATTGAGTCTTGCACTAAAGAGAGGAGATGTTATAACGATGTTATTCTAATTCAGATAAATAGTGATACTACATAACTTCCATCTTGTAGCAAAGGACCAAAATTGTATCAATGCATAAAGGAGGATCGTTTCGAGGCAAAGCGATAGTGAGATTGAAATGAACCGTTTGGAGGCCTAGGCATCATCAGATTGCAGTACACCCGAGTTGAAATGACAATTTGAGGCGGAAAGATGTGAGATTGCAGTGCACCCTTTAGAGTGTCAAATTAGATCAGATTATGATTATTGTTATATTATATATTTTCTGTGAAGGGGTGGAGATCAAAAAATGTGCTGCAAAGAGAACACCATTTGCATTAATTTTCCCTTTGAATGAACTATTCAGGTATAAACTCAAAGAAAAATATTTTTAATCAATTTTGGAGAGATGGGGATTATGATGTCCAAAATGAACAAAAGTGATCTTTACCAGGTGGCATGTATCAGGTTCAAGTACATGCAAAATTGCTACATTCTAAGCGAGTTTCGACACATGGAATTTGGAGATATTTCGAAGTTGCTTGATAATGTAGTTGAATATTTTCAAAATAGTGGAACTTTTGTCATTGTTGACAAAATTTAGAACCGTAGGGACAATAGTCCAACTCTTCTGTTCCAAGATAATGGAGGTGGAATGGATCTCAATTGCATGCATAAATGTATGAGATTGGGTTACTAAGTGAAAAATAATAGCACAACTATAGGACGATATGAAAGTGGATTGTTAAAAACTATAGCACAACTAGCGTTGTTAAAAACGAAATTGGACAAGATTGGGTCATCAGTTGGAAGCATCCCTCCGTCTCCTTGTCTTTGGTGTTTCCTGGTGTTTTCTTGCTAAGCATGTGTTTTGTCTTGAGGCATTGGGTTACTCACTTCATAATAACTTTGAATTATTCCAGTTGCATTATCGTGTTTCCATGGTTGTCTTGGATACTTTGGATTATTGATGGTCCCATTTCGACGTCGGTTTTACCGTGAAAATAATTCTTCAACCCAGCCCAACAATTATGTTGAGACTGTGAATATTGTTTCGACATGGAAAAGAATGGACCCATGGGATTCTAGGCATCTAAAGGATAGCGAAATGGAAGCAAATGATTTTGAAGATCGACATAGATTGTTTATCAGGGTCTGTTCTCTTAGTTTGACTTTCTCTTATGCTCTAGATACTTTGGTACAACATCACACTTTAATTGGCTAACTCCAAGATGAATTTTATGTTTTGAGGGGTCAAAATGAGGATCTTCAAAGGTGATTGGATCAGAGAGAGGAGACCAAAGTTCATTTGTCATCATCAAGCAGTGCAAAAATTGTATCAGACGCATCAATAGCTCCAATACCAAATCTCAACGAACCTGTGGTTAAGGATTGGAATAAGCAGGGAATACCAAGCCTTCAAAATGAAATTAGTAGTTGATTTAAAAAACATTTCAATTTATACATGTTTTGCCTCAGTATATGTATCACTGGTATTTTTTACCTTCTGCATACTATTCAAAGTTGTAGTGCTTCTAGATTATGGAACAATATTAGGGGAAAGCTAGAATTTTGTTGGGAAATAGGCTTATTCTAGACAATTTTGAATAGTTATAGCTATGTAACTTTGAATGTGATGTATTGTAACTCAGTAGTCTTGACCACACCATTTTAATGCAAAATATTTCCCTGTTGCTTGGTGTAAAAAAAAAATAGAAATCAAATATTCAACTTCTTATTTTATTAATAAGCTTCATTTTAAATAAATACAATTAAAATAGTTAATAATATAATTAATATATGTATCTTAATTTAGTTAACAATATAATTATATTTAAATAAACATTCCACACGTACTTATATACTACGTACATTTACACATAAATACATAGTGATTAGCTTTGCTTAATGAAGTTTCGAATATAAATTAGAAAAAAAAAGTAAATTTCAAAATGAAAAAAATAAGCTTAAAAAATACAAGTATAACTATACTAAAATTGGGGTAATCAATCATGGAGTTAATAAGGGGATATAGTTTATCTTTTGGTAAGTAGAAACAATATGCATTTCAATCAATGTTTTTATTTTAATTTAATTAATAATATACTTGTATTTTATTTAAATGAACAATTAATAAATTATAAATAAATTACTTATAAATAAGTTTGAATGCTAGTGCAATTTGATTTTTACGGTTTATTTATGTAAGGTGGCCAAAGTTTGAAATTAGTGGTAGTTGGCAAGAGACACCCAAGAAAATACAACCATGTTGAGGGTTGGTGTGTCCTGGACCAAGTGTTATCCTAAGGTGATTTTGATGGCTTAGATGTTCTTGAGTTAGGGTTTCTTAGACCACAGGGTAGTCCCATAGGTAACAAAAACACGCTAGCAAAGAAAAAAAATTGTTTGAAAAATACAAATGTAAGGATAAACAACATGGAAGACAAGAGGCTTCCTAAAGTTGATTCAAACTCCATCCATAACCATCTTTGACTCAAGTGGGGATGGCATAAAAATTTGGATAGTATTAAAAATATTATTATAATAAATTTTAGGAGAAAATGTGATGTGATAAAGAGTTAGAGGGGAAATTAAAATTAAGGCATTATAAGGAGGTAATCAATCCTAATCTAGAAGATAAAAATTATCTCTGTGTTATGACAAGTGTAAGGAAAGAAAAAGGCATTGCTAAAATAATAACAAATTCTCATGCGCTCTATAGTGAAAATGCCATGGGACTAAAGAGTGTGTCATATTTGTGACAATAAGAGGGTTCAAGATGAAAATAGCTTTCTCTTAGATTGTCCAGCCTATACCCAGATGTAACATCCCGCACTGGTGCACTAAGAAAACTTATTCTTTGAGGACACTTGCTCGCAAGTGATCCAGATTATTATGATATTAAAACATTTGTCTTTGATTTTGATGCGTCATGGGTAGATGACATGTTGTTTTACTGCATTGACATAGACAGGTGCTATTGACCTGGTTTTACTGAGTGTGCAGGGTTTTGGACCTTGAGGATGTAGAGGCATCAACGGAACCCTTGGACTCTGGATCGAGTCAGGGAGTGTGCTATTGGGGTTTGATTATTTTTTTGTGATTTTAGTACATTTGATTAGATGATATGACGTGGACATGTCTGACATGATTGTTGATGATGAAGGCTGATGATAGCTTGCTGACCAGACTCACATATGGAGTAAAGGGGCCACACACATGACTACCAGAGAGGTTGAGGGAGAGGTGTGGACAACAACCCTACCACAGCCTACTAGCACTCCTGTCGTGGCTCGAACTATAGGTTAACGATTACCTATTTCGAGAGGACTCACAATGCTGCAAGGGTAGACTGCGATAGTCGCTCGTGATGATTCTAAAGGGCGCGCAATAAGGTGGGGGCCTNACCAATCAGTCAAGAGGTGAGTGGCACCCTTGGAGCATGTGGTGCATCTTAAAGGGCACGTCACGTAAAAGAAACAAAAGAGGTGAGTGGCACCCTTGGAGCATGTGGTGCATCGTGAAGGGCACGTCGCGCAAAAGAAACAAAAGAGGCGAGTGGCGCCCTTGGAGTACGTGGTGCGTCCTGAAGGGCACGTCGCATTGATGATGATAGAGGGAGGAACCTAGATGGCCCTAAGACAGACAACACTTTAAGAAATTTTAAAACAACTTCCCCAATTAATTGTCACCCAGTTCAGAATCTAAGTTCTAAGTCTAAAACTTCTCTAGGGGTAAAATTCTGTCTACTCTTAAGAAAATATACCTTATAAAAATAAAATAATAAAATTTAAACTAAAAACCACTTAAGTAATAGTTTTGGTCTTCATAAATTTTTGGGGGTAAAATGAAGAGAATAAGAATTTAATTAAAAAAAATGGATATAAAATGTGAAGAAGAAATTAGTTTATTTTAACTTTTGATAGTTTAAAAAGATATTAAATTAATAATAAAAGTAACATAGGGAAATATAAAAATTAGGAAACTAGGGAATAAGGCAACATAAAAAGGGAACGAGGGAAACTTATGGTAAAAAGTGAGGTCAACTTAGTAAAGAATCTGCAATTAATAACCTTCTAAATTGAACTAAATTAGCAACTTCATTTTAGGGAAAGTATTTAAAACCTGTACAAGAATCTAGGAGCACCTAGGAGTAAATTTAGGAGTAACTCTAGGTGGGTGAGGGAAATGAGACAGTTATTAATTTAAAGAAAATAATTATTGGAGGAAAGTGGGGAATGGATGACACTTGTGCGAAGGAGAATTTTTGGAAGATTTTTATTAAAACTTAAAATTTAATGAGATCAGGGAAAGAGTGGAAGTGCTAAAAGTCTATAAAAGAGAGAGAGGAGAAGGAAGATGGGGATCGACTGTTAGCATAATGCTATGCTGTCGGATTTGTGACTTGACTGATCACTTGTGGGGAGTTGGGATTTTCCAGTTTGGATAGGAGTGGTAGCTCGGCCTTACGAGGTGAGTTGGGAGCTAAATGTACCATCTGGATAGTGTGTGGCCCCTTTGTGGCTTGGGGGTCTACGGGGGAAGCATAGTACCCCTAGCGTTGGCTGGGAGGTGCCGGTGTAGTCTCGACGGTTGGCGAGCAGGATTTGCACGGAGCACGCGGACGACACTCGGAGCAAGCGAATAGGCCAAGGTATGCCCTTTCAGTTGAATGATAAACTGTGTAGGATGTAAGATTTTGATCTGTAGGTGTATTTTTTATGGTTGCAATTGGTTCATTATGCAGGAAACCCATCCCTCTAACCTGCTCGATTTGACAAAATTTATGTGTCCGAACAAACTCCTGAATTTTGTGTTTGAAAATTCTTATGACTAAATTTTAAGACTGAAATTTTTTCTGAATCAATTTCTGAAATTTTATGTTTAAAATTTTGTTTAAATTTCATGTTTCAACTTTTGTTTAAATTTCATGTATAAATTTCTGTTTAAATTTCATGTTTAAACGATATTCCTTTACCACCATAAAAGGTGCTGGTTTAGAGGAAAGTTGATTCTGTGTTCTACGCTTCAGTTTTACATAGTCTAACAGCTTAACTAAATGTGGTTAGAAGTTGATAAAACTGAGAATTCGATTTAGTAACCATGTTATTTGCAAACCATGCAACTATGTTCATTTCGCCCCTGCAACAGTATTAAAACCACCTCCTTCTGCCTCTGCTTTTGTGTAAAATCGATTCTCTGCATCGTTGTTTACGCCCTCCCTCGGCGGGCCATATAAATTGGCTGTCTGTGCCCTTACCTCTGCCAGACGCGTTATTTCCAGCTGCGTAATCTAGCTCTACAGTTAGAGGTTGTGTATTGGCGGCATAATAATACCTCTGCGAGGTGGGTTAGGTATTGTTTGCACATAAAAATATCAACTCGTATCGTTATCAGTGCATCAAGATCTAGCGTCTTATCCGATCAGGGACAAGACAGAGTGAGGGAGCATCACGCAAGGTAACTACAATCTCATCCTTGTCTAAGTTTGACATTTTTGTTTCTCAGTAATCTCCTTCAACGGAATGAATACTGTGGGATATGGGTTCAAAAGTGATCTCAGGGACAACTTAGATAAAACCTACAGTAAAACAAGATTCAACCTGAAAGATACGGAGGTCGATAGATAACCCTCATTTCCGGTTTAGGGTTCAACAATCCAATTCCTCAAACATATAATAGGGAATTTGGATCATGAAGGGATGTTTCTGATCAAAGAGGAAATGAGCTTACAGTAAACAGGAAGAAAACTTAGGACACTTTCCACGGAGGCATTCGAGCTGCATTTTCCGTAAGGGTTTCGGCTGTGATTCGCCCATGTCTCATCTACAACCATCTTAAAAACACAAGGTCACTCATTATCAGAAGATGTGAAATGAAAATTGAACTATGATTTAGGAATTTTACTCTTCTGGGAGCATAGTTATGAGGGTTAGCAGGTGCATAAGTATGAGAAGTTGTGTTGTCTGCCTACATTGGTTGAATCCTTGGGGTGGACTGTTTAGGCAGATTGGGTTGTGTGAAGCCGAAGGTTGGTGCTAGACAGGTTGCAGGGACAACCGCTGGCGTTTGTATTTGATGGATGGTTGTGTCCTACCCTTGTTTTTTTCTTTTCTCTGTTGGGTAGTTTACACGTAGCGCACGACCTTGGGATCTACACGGGCTCTCCTCAAGGTGCCATCTATATATGCTATAGTTACTTGGTGTGCATTGGGTTGGAATCAATAGGCCGAGTGGGTGCATGCACGTACGGTGGCACTGTTTCTAGAGGTGTGTTATGCCCATTCAAAAAACAATAGTCGCCTCATCCTGAAATTGCCTTGATTTAAGACCTAACTTGTCCCCACAGTTTTCTTTATTGTTATGATGGCTGGTTCTTGGTTGGTCAGTACAACTAGACCATCATTGGTACAGTGCACCCTTTTTTAGGCACAAACTTCTCCTGACACACGTTCCTTTAGTCCGACCTTGAAGTGTGCATGCACAGATTACTCGGAAGGTTTTATTCATTTATGTCGATTCGAAAGCTAAGTTTATCAGGATAATAAGAGTGGAGGTTCCTGTTGTTGATTCCTTTTTATTCGCCCAACAGTCTTAACTATTAACAGTTTGATTGTGTTTTTGTTATTAAAGGTTTCTTCCATTTAAAAGTTGATTATTATTAAAGTAAATCTTATCATGATAATGAGAGTGGATGTTTTTGTTGCTGTTTCATTTAATAATCACCCAGCAGTTTTAATTATTAAAGGATAGATGGTGTTTATTTAATAAAGGTTTCATTCATTGTAAGTCAACATTGATTATTAAATTGCATTAGAATCTTCTTGTGGTACCTTGTAATAGGAAGTGTAAATTAGCATTGAATTCTTATATATTGCGTTAATTATAAATTAAATGTTAAATTTTCTTAAAATGATAATTTTTAACTATTCATTATTCTTGATTAAAATTGGATTGAGTTTAATGATTTTAGAATGTTGCGTTATTTATGGCATTTTAATTATAGATTAATGTTAATTGTTGCTTTAAATGATAAATCATAACTATTCATTTGTATTTCTAATTAATGAATGAGTTAATCGATTTTAGAATATTGCATTAACTATATTTTAAATGTTAAAGTTCGCTTTAAATGATAATTTTTAACTATTCATTATTCTTGATTAAAATTGGATTAATTTTTTGGTTAAATGTTAAACTAGTCGAGAACAAACTTGCACATTAAGGTCCTTGAATGTTAATTTAGAGGGTACCTCGATGACAGATTTATGATCTAAAGTTGCGCAATGGAATGGCCTTAAGGCTAGTGTAGATTGTAGTCCTTTGTTTAATTAATGTTGTACAGGGTCGTAAAATTTTGTGTGTTTGGTTTGCTTGTGTCAGGCGGGATGTAGACACCTCCATGTTCCTTAGAACAGTCGCCAGCCCTGAGACCTTAAATGGTTAAAATCGATGGGAACCTGGGCTTGAGCATTGTTGATGTGTCTTGGAGGTCCTAACCATGGCAGGGTAGGACGGGCGGGTAGTCTGTCTTATTTATTTGTCGATTGATGGTCGTTCTTTGCATGCAGATACTTGATGTGCATCTTAGGTCGTCATGTTGTGTTTGTCATTGTATGCGTCTTGTTCGTCATCTGGTGGTGACGCAGAGTCGAATGTGTTTATCACCCTTGTACACACGCACACACATTGTTTTTGCACTTTCTTAAAAAAAAAAAAAAATTGTACTTGTCAAGAGGTTCGTCGTCGTAACGAGGAGGATCGTTACACGAGATTATATCTCAATTTCAAAATATTTGTCTCACTACCAATATTCCTAATAGTTTAACTCAACAAAACTATGCTGATATTGGAAAGCTTCTCTTAATGTTTTTCTAGCACAGAAACAAAATTAAAAAGAATTGCAAGTAATCCTTTAATTTCTTAACGTTTGATAAACCAATTCAAACTCAATGAACATTAATCATCACCATCATCATCATCATCATCATATTAAAATTTGAATAATCAATCATAGAATTAGTAAATAGATACACTTTATCTTCTTATAAGTACAAACAATATGTATTTCATTATATAAATTAAAATATATATTTAAAATCCATCGATACATATTCTAATCTAGATAACATTAATACAAATTTATTGTCTAATCTATATAACATTGATATCCATTTCACAATAAAATGATTAATGTTATATAAATTAAAATATATATTTAAAATCTAACGATACATATTATAATTTGTTTAGTATTAATCAATTTGCTGCTACATATTTATAATCATATGTCACAATGATATTTTTAGTTGACAGTTATTATACTGAGTCATGATGATGAAAAACATCAGGAAAAGTTATTTGTGCTATCAATGTTTTTGAGTCTAAGAAAAGTTGGGAGTTATTATACTGAGTCATGATGATGAAAAACACCACTCTTTGAAGACATCATTTAAGGACTTTCTTGTATAAATCTTATTATCATAGAACAAATTGGATTAGAGAGATATTGCATTGGTGGGTTTTTTTCTATACCATGAGTTCATTGATTTCTATTTTAATCTTTCTCTAGAGTTCAGTTGCAAGTATTATTGAGGCGATGGTTGAAAGATGATTTTGGGAGTTGATTTTTAATTAGATTAACCATCATGAGGTTATTGATTTCTATTTTAATCTTTCTTTAGAGTTCAGTTGCATGTATTATTTTTTTTTTTGTAAGTAAGAAATATATTATATTACGAACCTGCCAGAGGCAAAAAGAGCTACAACACACAGTACTTGGTCTGCTGAAATTACTGGGCTGCCCCAACAGAGGGGAAGCCAGCCCAGTCAGCATCTGTCAGTTTAAACATAGCAAAACCATACAGAGTAATTTCTAAAAACAAAGTGGATCTCCATATAAAGCAGCAACCAGTTGACATGACTTCTTAAACAAACAGAAACTAAACACCTGACGCGTAACCTAGCCAGGTGGCGTTAAGGTCGCCTGTCCATGGCTCCTCTTCTACAATTTCCATCCCATCCCCCCATATCTCTTCGACCTTCTCCTTCGTCTCAGCTCCACGGTCGTGCCTCACAGTGTCTTGCTCAGCCATGGCTACGCTACTAGTTTCTTTCAAGGATAACTATGCTACACACTGCATTACCACGTCTCCAGTCGTAGTTTCTGCGTCGTGTCCCTGTGTCGAGTTCGCGCTTTCCTTTGCCTTGCCTTCGTTGGTGTCTGCGTTGGGTGCCTGCTTGAAAGTTGCTTCTTTCGGGGTCGAGAGGAAGGTCTCATGCAGCGAGGAAAGGAGCTGGAGGAAGAGCATGACCTTGTCATTTGAAAGTTGCAGTCAGAACTGCAAGTCCTCAATGCCCTGGCGAAGCTCAAATACAAGGCCATAGAGAATGGCCAATTTATCTCTTACCTGCTCGCCCGTGGTTGCGTCCAGGGGTGGGATCCCAGAGCTCCCCGACACCTGCGTCGGAGGTGGTGGCGCTTCACCTAAGGCTCGTGGGAGAGCCGAGCGCTGAGGAGAGTGTGGTTTACTCCCGGATGGAGCAAGGAGTAAACGCAGAGAGGAGTATGGCGACTGAGGAATCACTTCCAGAGAAATGCTTGTAGTCAGCGGAGCTGGAGGGGTATGGCTGGGCTGCTTCTCCTGGAGGTGAGGGGAAGGTGCAGTAGGAGGCATATCGCATAAGAAGAAGGAGGGTCGTCGAGGTCTCCAGGGAGATCCCCGCCGTGGTTTCCCTCTCAGACGTCGCATGTGCTTAGGCATCGCAATCACGCAGCTAAGGTCGCCAGGCTAGTCGTGGTAGGGAGCCTCCAGGGACCAGTATACACATTCAAACTTCAGCCATAGCAGCAAGGGAGAAAGCTTGGCCAGCCACCAGTAGAAACAATGCCACCAGAGACTAACATCGGAGGATAACATCAGAGCCATTTTGTAATGCGGAGGTCGAGTGAAATAAACGACCCTTCCCATCACCATTAGAGTGCATTAATACCTCCGAAGGGTGGCGGATGGAGGCACGAGCCCGTCACATGGCTCTATGCCTCGTTGGCACCCGTCGTGCTCCTGCTCGCACCAGCTGGCCCTCACTAACACCCCATCCGGGGCCAGTTGCATGTATTATTGAGGCTATGGCCGAAGGATGATTTTTGGAGTTGATTTTTAATCATATTAACCATCATGCATTGATCATTGATCCTTACTAAATTAATGTTGACAATACATTCAAATTTGCAAGAGATGCCTCCTATTTTGGAGTATTTGATGATTATTTTTTAGAGATGATGAGGAGTTGATAAAGATTCAAGCTTTGTACATCTAGACTTGATTATTATGGAGAGATTTGTTGATGAAAAGGATTTATGTTGTTGATTTGTAGGTTGATGTAGAGTAGGTTGATTGATACCATTGTATTCTAATATGATAAAATTATGAGCATAGGTACATAGGAGGGGTAGCATGAGGATATGTGGGCATGAGGATGCATAAGATTCGTAGGAGTTAAGGAGATAATTGCAACATAAGTGGGGTAAGTGACTTGTGAATGATCATGTAACATAGAAGTAGGAGTTAGCAAGTTGATTCTTCGCAAATCAACATATAAGAATATGGTTTTTTGGTTGTAGTTGTGTCTAACATTGTTTTCTATTAAATCTTAGGTGAGCATACATGACATGATAGTTACACACAAATAATATATGTATTACATACACATTGAGAAACAATACACATATATTGTTGGAGTCAGATCCAACTAATTCCAAACATGGATATGGAGGTTGAGAAAATCTCTTAACAACCTCCAACAAATATCCAAACTTAGCCCATTGAATTAATGGAGGCATTATCTCCAACACCCCCTTTTAATGCTTACATTACAAAACTTAATAAAATCACATAAATACATATTACAAAAAATATTCTTCGAACTTTTGGTATTTATCAACATCTTCTACCCACTTTTGAACTATCATAGACTTCTCTCTTTTGCAACTCTTCATCATGAGCTTCCACTTCATTCATCATAGATATAGTTGCTTCTAACCATATATGATGTATTTTTTATGACTTTCGATTGTTGGCATACCCTAAAGAATAGTCTAGATACTCAAACATCCTATGGATACACTACCATTTGTGAAATTCCCTCGAAGAAAAAATTTCAACAGTTATATAGGAAAGTGATTTGGATATTTGATATATTCAGTAGTCAATCATACAATTTGGCCTTTTTTTTTACAAACTCACAAACATACAAAGATAACTTGTCATTGTTGGTCTTGAAACACTGAAGTACAACAAGAACTTCCATCTTTTAAAAGACTTGTAGACATACTCAAACCAACCATGCGTTCTTATAGCACCGAAGAACATTAAGAACTACGAGATTTAATTATGTCACTCTATTATATGATTAGTTTTTCAAAATATAATTTTACAAAAAAATGATAATTCTAATACATACTTAAAAGAAGCATATCACATTCGTAACGCCACAAAGCCAAATAAAACTGTAATTCAAATTCACACATTGCTCCAAGATAATTGGTGATGAAGGGCTTGTACATATCACATGTTTGTCCATCAACTCTACCAGTCATATGCCCATCCTCGATAGGCTCTTTCACACCCCCATCAAGCAACAATAACCAAACTGACCAGAAAACCTACAATAGTAAATGTTGCAAGGAACATAAAGTGGTTGAAATATTTTCCATTGTTGTTGAACATAACACATTTCTGCTTTCAATTGATAGGCTACTTTGTTTTTGGACTATGTATTGTTTCCTTATGGTGTCTCATCAAATGACCAACCAATCTTCCCTCACAATTGGCGATTCAGGATGCAAACAGATGTGGTCGACTTCTCTTCAAACCAGGGACACTCCTTGAATTATGTTCTCCTCTTAATGGTAGATAGAGGACCAATATTTACCAAAACTGGAGAAAACACAACACAAGATGAAAATATAAAAACTTTCTGTCAAATTTGAACCGGAAAAAATTACACAATCATACCACTCTAGAACAAATTTGTTGGAAGACACAATCGGATTCGTAATGAAATTTGAACAATCGAGCTTATCAAGAGAAGGGACAATGACGGTAGTCCACCAATCTTTGGAATGATCGCATCTCCACCACAACTTTTTCACAAAGGAAACTATCCTCACCTTGACGTCACACAACAACATTTTCTCTCACAACACTATCTTAACACATCAATACTCACTCAAAATCTACCTAGTTTTACACACAACTAATCATTGGAAACAAACTATTCTACGCTAATCTATGTACACAAGATTAGCCTCATGTCTACCTCATGTTCCTGGCTCTCCCATGAGGGATTTAAGCTAGTACAGGCTCTGATACCATATTAAACTTTGGGTGAGAAGACATGGCACGATAGTTACACACAAATAATATTTGTATTACATACACATCGAGAAACAATACACATATATAGTTGGAGTCAGATCCAACCAATTCCAAACATGGATATGGAGGTTGAGAAAATCTCTCAACAACTTCCAACAAATCTCCAAACTTTGCACATTGCATTAATGTAAGCATTATATCCAACATTGTCTAGAATTCAAGGTGATTCTCAAATGTACTTCTCTTAGTGTGAGATAATCATAGTGTTGGGGGCTTGTTGGAACCCTATTTTAGAAATCTCTTATGAAATAAGAATATTGAAGACTTGATATTCAAGTAGACATGACATTATCTATTTTCATTTTAGGAGAGATTCTTAGGGAGTTAGTTGAGATGGGGATCATGTCTGGTCATGACGCTAGAATTATTTATATTTTCTTTATTTGGAAGATCTTGTAGTAGAGGTTTTTCATTGTATTATTATAATAGCATTGGGATTAAAGATGTTTAAATTTTGAGAGTTCTTTGTCTCCTTTCCCATCTTGGTCAAGAAGGACCTTTGTATAATTGGTTATTTCATCGATAAAAATCCAAATTCTTATATCTATTGTTGTACATTTTTATTTCTTGGTTCATTCCTATTATTAAACCCTTGATGACATTTGAATGCCAACACTAACTTCCTAATGTTTATTATTAAACCTTGATGACCTTTAAATTCAAACACTAACTTCCTACTAGTATGTTAATAATATTTCTTATAAATTTTTACTGAAGAGATTTAAAAGTCAAGATATTGGATCACTACCAACTACTATGGTTTTAAAATGAGCATAGCACCAACAATATGAATACTAACACACTAATGGATATAAGAGAGTATTCAAGTAATAGAAATAATATTTTCAAAGTTGTACATGATAAACACTTGAATTTATATATAAAGCACCCATAAAGGATATACAAGGAAGATTATAGAAAGTACATGGAGAAGATGTATAAGGTAACTTCTATAAGAATAAAGTTTCTAGAGAAAATGGTAGATAGAATATGTTAAATGTACAAATAACAATACTAATATATAATAATTATTTTTAATCACATGAGATAAGTCTTATCATTTTCTCCCCACATAGAGAAAATTGTTCCCAAATTCTATTGTGGATGTGGAAAGGACTACTCAAACATGTTATGGATATCCACTTAGCTTGACATGGTGGGAAGCCTTTGCTACCAATTTTATAAGTGGTAGTGGATTTATGCTTACATATGAAGAAAACCAATCTTTTAGCTCCACAAGTTAGCATCTTTTATATTTTGTGGGTTTATAGTAGTGATATTAACACCACTTATATTTTGTGAAAGTGGTAAATGTTTGTTAACCTTCTTGGAAATGGAATATCTCACCATGAGAAATGAAATAGTGTATGTTACATTATTTGGGTTTGAACATGTGACCTTTTAGGAGGAAGCACACTTTCTTAACCATTAAGCCCACCCAAGTTGTATTATGAGTTCAAATAAATAAATAAATTATACTTTTTATAAAAGGCATTGTCTAATTACTTTATGTTTTCATATTTTATGCACAAATTAGATTCCATAAATATGGACAATTTTATGTTATTTAAATTACGTTTTTATATTTATAAATGAATTCAAAGTGTTAAAAAACCTTAAAAAAAAAACAAAACGTAAAACATTTAAATAATGAACATTACAAAATTATTCTTAAAAAAACATATATAAATTCTACTCATTACAAAATCATTCTTCACAAAAAAAATATGAATTGATATAAATTCATATGTAAATTATACTCATTACAAAATTATTCTTCACAAATAAAAATAAATATGGTCAAAACAAAACAAGTTTCCTAGATTTTTTCGTGTCGCCTCTAAGGTCAATACAGTTTAGTCAAACATCATGAGGCGAACTTCAAAGTTTCATGACTATATTGATGTTTTTTTTTCAAATGCCGAAGGGATAAATCAATGAGTTGATTTCTTTCTTTTATTTGAATAATGTTCTCCCAACCAAGATACTAATCCTAACCTCGGTCAACAAAGAATATGAGGGTTTGACATGTCCAAACAAAACAAAACAAACAAAACCTATTTATGAGGGTTTGACATGTCCAAGTTTTCGTTATTTTCGTCACATTGACATGTCCAAACAAAACAAAACCTATTTATGAGGGTTTGAGCCATAAACACAATAATTTCATAAATAAGTATTTTGACAACAAAGAATATGAGGGTTTGACATGTTCAAACAAAACAAAACCTATTTATGAGGGTTTGACATGTCCAAGCTTTCATTATTTTCATCACATTGACATGTTCAAACAAAACAAAACCTATTTGTGAAGGTTTGAGCCATAAACACAACAATTTCATAAATAAGTATTTTGACAACAAAGAATATGAAGGAAGAATATGAAGGTTTGACATGTCCAAACAAAACAAAACAAAACAAACAAAACCTATTTATGAGGGTTTGACATGTCCAAGCTTTAAGTTATTTTCGTCACATTGACATGTCCAAACAAAACAAAACCTATTTATGAGGGTTTGAGCCATAAACATAACAATTTCATAAATAAGTATTTTGAAAATAACTTAGTTCAATTATTTATTTTTATATTATTCGAACACATTAATGATATGACTTTTACACCATAAACATAACAAATTTAAAAATAACTATTTTGTAAATACCTTAATATAATTATTTATTTATTATACTATTTACACAAATAAACCATCAAAATTTATTCATGATACTTTGCAAAATAATAATAATAATAATAATAATAATAAATTTACAAATAATTATTTTGTGAATAATCTACTTCAATTATTTATTTTTATATTATTTAAACAAATAAATATTCACTATCAAATATATAAATATTTAATTTACAAATAACCAAATTCAATTATTTACTTTTTATATTATTATAAATTAAAATAAATAAATTTATTCTTTACAAAATTATTTTTCACATATAAAATAGATAAAAAAGTCATATATAAATATGTAACACAAACATAATAAAATTACAAATAATTATTTTGTAAATAACCCAATTCAATTATTTATTTTTATATTATTCAAACAAATAAATACTCACTATCAAATATATAAATATTTAATTTGAAAATAACCAAATTAAATTATTTACATTTTATATTATTATAAATTCAAATAAATAAATAAATTTTACTCTTTACAAAATTATTCTATATATATAAATTATAAAATAGATAAAAATTCATATATAAATATTTAATTTGTAAATAACTAAATTCAATTATTTATTTTTATATTATTATCAATTCAAATAAATAAATTATATTCATTACAAAATTTCATATTCATTACAAAATTTCATATATAAATATTTATTTTGTAAATAACCAAATTCAATTATTTATTTTTATATTATTATCCATTTAAATAAATAAATCATACACATTACAAAATTTTTATTCAGACATAAAAATCTATATGTAAAAGTTATGCTCAAAACTTTTTTTTTTTTCTCTCCTTTTAAGTCAACGATGGTTTGATGCTTTTTGTAAAGTAATGAGTAGATTCTTTCTATTTCCTGTATTTTATATTCCATTAAACCGAATATTTCATTATGTTGTGATGAAGTGTTAAGAGATTCGTGAGAGTTGGTCACTTTGTCCATAATTTTGAGGAGGAAATTTTAGCTATATTTAATCAAATAACGAAAGCTAAACATAAAATACTTATGAAAAGTTTTGAATTTTGGTGATAATTGTATATTACTATATTTTTTTTTTGAATTTTAGTGATAATTATATTGTAATAAAATTTTATTGATGAATTGGAATTATAATTTTTTTAAATATAAAATAAATTTATAATAAAATTTCAATTTAATTTGATTAAAATATTTAAAAATATGATTTTCTTTAATAATAATGGTAATGGTGATTAACATTCATTGAAATAAAAAAACAATATTATTGATGAATTAGAATTATAACTTAAAAAAATATAGTACTATTGATGAAGTGGAATTATAACTTTAAAAAATATGAGATAAATTTAAAAAAAAAAACTTTAATTTGATTAAAACATTTATTAAAATACTTAAAAATATGACTTTCTTTGATAATGATGGTGGTGGTGGTAGTTAATGTCTATTAATGGTGTTGGTTAGATTTATCTAACTTTAAGAAATGTAAGAATTACATGGATTTCTTTATAATGCCATTTCAATGCAAAAAAAAAAAAAATAGGAGAAGAGTTCCAATTTTAATATAGTTTTGATTACTTGAAAAGTTAGGAAGGTGGATATTGTGACAAATGTTTTGAGATCTAATTTGGGTATATGCGGGGCACTCCAAGAGAAATACTTTTCATCTTCAACCTTGAGAAAATGTTTTTCATCTTCAACTCTCATAAAGGTGACATATACTTTCATGCCATATTGTTTTGGGGATTCCAATGCCCAGTCTCACTATGCAACTATGCAACTCGTAAGAATTAGTACTTATCTTAAAAATTTTGTTTATTTTTTTAAAGCTACTCAAAACAAAGATACTTTTGATGTTCAAGATTAGGGTGAACCACCTCCTTATAATATCTTAACTTTATTTTATTTTCTTTTATTCTCCAATTATTTAGCCAAGACTTGGCATCATTATGTCATCGAGCTTGAGTAGTTGGTGATTTTGGCTAGAGTTTCAAGCAAATTTTGGGAGGCTCTTGTCATCCATGTTGTTTATCTTGTTCTTCTACATTAAGTACCTAATCATATATGTGCCCTTAATGGAGGGAAACTAACTACTATGATGAGGATAAGATAGGGTGTAGTGTCTTTAATTTTGACACTATAAGTTATAAAATTATTTTGGATTTAATCTTTCTTTATGAGATTTATCCATTAGACAAAAATCTACTTATTTACTATTATTTTCAAGCTCATAATAAGCTTTGCACCAACCATTTATCATTTTCTCAATACTATAGTTTCAATTAAACTTGTAATAAATATCAATTCCAATATAAATTTACAAAAACACTTACTTCAAGCTATTATTATTATCATATAATAAAAACATCACAAATAACCTTGTTGAATTTAATTATCACATTCATATAATTTTTTCTTTAAAATTATATTCATTTACGTAATCATATTCATATAAATTTTCCATTAAATTTTTTTGTTATGTTGCGTTTTTTACTTCGACTTTTCATCACGCACAATTACGAGATGTCATACGCGTTTTAAAAAATATCAGGTTTGGCTGGTTGCGGTAGGTAGAGTCACTATTTCTATGGTCCAAACTGTTCCTTCCAAGAAAATGGCCGTTGTTAACCTCAAAAGACGTTCTCAGCCATTTCATAAAATGGGAAGAAGCTTCCTATCTTCTTCTGTGCGTACTTGTCAGAAAGTCTTTCACGGCATCTTTTCATTTCGAACGTCTTTCTTGACCACTGATTAATAAACCACTGATAAGCCAAAGAAATTCATTTATTTTGGTAGCTGTCTTGGGCTGTCAGGGCAGGCAATATAATCAATTTTATAGGCCATTAGGTAAATTGATGATTTCTTCCGATTTATATTTTGTTCATCTTCGGGTTTGAAAGAAGATCGCATTGATATCAATTCCTCCAGCAGTTGCAGATTGCACCATGGCGAATCACTGGCTCCGGTCAGCAGGTAAAATTAGGGTTTCTTCCTATTCAGTATAGGTAAAATTAGGGTTTCTTCCTATTCAGTATCTCCGATTGAACCTCACTGTGAAATTGTATATTGTTTCCATTATTCTATTCGGGTTGATACCAATATCTTCATTCCACTGCAGTTGCATGTTGCACCGTTGGAGGACTTATGTTCTTAATAAGTAAGTCGATCATTTTTTTCATGTTT
>SNQJ01S0181424.1:0-11556 GCA_010110895.2 Picea sitchensis
GGAGTAGGGCCTCCCTTTGTAGGCCTTGATCTGGTGTTTCTTCCGATGGACATTTCTATGGTGGGCTGACTTCCTTGAACTTTGAGTCTCTCTGCCTCCTCTTCCCTTAATTCTTTGCGGGATTTCCTGCCTGCTCTTTTGGAGGGGCGCTCAAAGGCTTCATCCTCTGAAGAACCCGAACTATCCACTGGTTTTTTCCTTGTTACTTCTGCATAAGATGGGTTGGAGGGGCTACCTTGTGAGGCCTCTATCTGTATAGCTTCTCCCCCTTCTTTGTTGGGTGGAGGAGCTTCTGTGTGTACCTGATTTTCCTGTGTCACACCTGCTTGGTTGGTCTGAGTTTTTTCTAATTCCTTCGGGGTTGCGTCCTTTCCTTGATTGTTCTTGGAACTGCCTGGAGCTCCAGAGGTATGCCCTTTGCCATTTCCCCTTTTTTGATGGGCGTTCTTTTGAACTACTGTCCATTGATCCTCGTTTGTATTGTCTGCTTGCTCCTCTGCTTTTTTCTTGCAGTGCTTTGCAAAATGACTGTGACCATGGCAGTGTCTGCATTTGAAAGGAAGTTGTTCGTAATCCAGTTCCTGAATGTGTATCCATCCAGCGACAGTGAGCTTAATTTCTTCAGGCAAACCCTCTTCTAGGTCGACTTATACACAGATTTGGGCACATGAATATTGATCTTTCCTTGTTGCTTGATCTATGTATTTTCCGAGCGCGTTACCAATGATCTGGAAGGTTTTTTGGTTCCAGCATTGGAGTGGCAAATGGGGAAGTCGCACCCACACTGGGACAGCGGAGGGGACATCCTGAGAGGGATCGAAGTTGGGAGACCATTTGTTTAGATACAGGCCTTGTGGTCCCATGAAGTATGGACCGTTTCTAAAGATGAGGCTTCTGTCATCCGAGTTTTCGAAGACAAAAACGAAGAACCCCTTGCCCACAAAATATCTCTTGACCCCCTCTTTAATCAAGGGTGTCAAGTTTCTTTGAGTCCATTTCTCTACCGATTTTGGTGATGGACAGAGGCCCGTAAACTGACCTATTAACCCTCTCTCAGCGAGATTCAGAGCAGCTTTGCATGTTTCTTCTTCTGGAAGAGCAACCGTGGGGATCGAATCTAGTTTCTTAACAAACTTTTGTTGACTAGCCGTGGGGGGGCGCTTTGAACTTGTGGCAATCAATGCTTTGAAAGCAGAAATCTCCGGGGGCGGGATGAGTGGAGGGGCAGAGCCCCCGCTGGAATCCATGGGAGAATCTCTGCTAGAGCTCTACATTCACGGGCCTGCACAGACTTGCTCCCAATATCCCGAGCTCTCTGAACTGTCAAGATGTCAGGGCTTCACCTGAGAAATGCTTCTGGTGTAGCGAAGAAAGCGTTGGCCTGCGGCCAAGGGCGCAGAGCTGAACCAGCGGCTAGGTCTTCAGCAGCTCCCCGAATCACCCCCCGTCAGATTTGAAAGATCATCGCAGACAATCAAGACTATGTTCTGATATTTTTACTAATTAAATATATTTTTAAAAATGAATATTTATTACAAATAATCATCCCTTTAATACAAATACAAATAAAAATAAATGGAATATTTATTATTAGCGAGAGCTATTTCTATTTTGATGTTTTTTTAGGGATAAACAGAAATATATTTATTTTTCCCCTCTACTTTCTCTTTCTTGTTTCTTTGCTTAGTCGTTTTTCCGAAAATTTCTACATGTGCGGGTTGGCGGACTCACGAGTTCACATTTATAGCCATGCTTCTGTATCACAAGTCCGACCGGTGGCTTCCTCATTCCATGCTTAACCACTTTTTCGATCGCAGGTTCACGGGCTCAAAATTGGGCTTATATTATTTTTTGTCCTCCAAACAGCACCTGGAGTTCCACGGTATACAAATTGACAACCGGACTCCCGGGCTAGCAAGCTCAAGAATGCGCTTATATTATAAATTTTGAAGAAGCCTTAAAAGGTAATTTAGTTATAAAAATAAAAAAGGTTATTTTATATTATTAAGGGTTGATCATATTAAAATGAAATGTTCATGATACCATTAACTTTAATTATAGTAATTCTTACTTTATTTTCTTAAAATTTAACTTCTGAATTACTATCTCAAGCTTCCATATAACCATTCCCTTACATATTTTAATAAACTTTAACGAAATTTAAACTTTATGGTCTCAAACTTCCATATAACCATTAGCTTTCATAGATATTTTAATAAAATCTAGATATTTATTTTAATTTTAAACATGTATTTTTTTTAAATAATTTTAATTATTCAAATTAAAATGAATAAAAAATTTATAATACTTTTGTTTATTAATAATTTCATTATTATAAAATTTATCTTAATTTTATAAGAATATAAAATTTAATATAATTGTGTTTTTTTTAATATTTTCATAATTGAATTTTAATTTAAATAATTTTTACTTTTATTTTCATAATTGAATTTTATTGTGTACTTTACTGTGTTGGACGAACATTTGGAACCCCATATTGTTGACTTCGGTTTGGCCCAAGTTATAAGCAATAATCAACCCACACAGAGCTCATAATCATAACTAGAGAGCATGTAATCATTATGTAAGCTTGTGATAATAATTCAGAAGTTAAATTTTAAGAAAATAAAGTAAGAATTATCATAATTAAAGTTAATGGCATCATGAACATTTCATTTTAACATGATCAACCCTTAATAATATAAAATAACCTTTTTAATTTAGAATACATCGCCACAACCAAATTCTATGAGTACTTTCTTTTTATTTACTTTTCAACATTGTATCTTGTTCATGTTCTGCTATTTTTACTAATTAAATATATTTAAAAAATGAATATTTATTATAAATAATCATCCCTTTAATACAAATACAAATAAAAATAAATGGAATATTTATTATTAGTGAGAGCTATTTCTGTTTTGATGTTTTTTTATGTTGCTTTACTTAGTCATTTTTTTCCGAAAATTTCTAGGTGAGCGGGTTGGTGGATTCATGGGTTCACATTTATAGTCGGGCTTTTGTATCACGAGTCCGGCCGACGACTACCTCATTCCATACTTAGCCATTTTTTCGATCACAGGTTCCCGGGCTGGCGAGCTCAAAATTGGGCTTCTATTGTTCTGTGTCCTCCAAACAACACCTAGAGTTCTGCGATAAACAAATTGACAACCGGACTCTCGGGCTAGTGGGCTCAAGATTGCGCTTATATTATAAATTTCTAAGAAGCCTTAAAAATTAATTTAGTTATAAAAATAAAAAAATGTTATTTTATATTATTAAGGGTTGATCATGTTAAAATGAAATGTTCATGATACCATTAACTTTAATTATGGTAATTCTTACTTTATTTTCTTAAAATTTAACTTCTGAACTACTATCTCAAGCTTCCATACAACCATTCACTCACGTATTTTAATAAACTTTAACGAAATTTAAACTTTATGCTCTCGAACTTCCATATAACCATTAGCTTTCATAGATATTTTAATAAAATCTAGATATTTATTTTAATTTTAAACATGTATTTTTTTTTAAATAATTTTGATTATTCAAATTAAAATGAATAAAAAAATTATAATACTTTTATTTATTAATAATTTCATTATTATAAAATTTATCTTAATTTTATAAGAATATAAAGTTTAATATAATTGTGTTTTTTTAATATTTTCATAATTGAATTTTAATTTAAATATTGCTGACTTTTATTTTCATAATTGAATTTTATTGTGTACTTTACTGTGTTGGTCGAACATTTGGAATCCCATATTGTTGACTTCGGTTTGTCCCAAGTTATAAGCAATAATTAGCCCACACGGAGCTCATAATCATAACTAGAGAGCATGTAATCATTATGTAAGCTTGAGATAGTAATTCAGAAGTTAAATTTTAAGAAAATAAAGTAAGAATTATCATAATTAAAGTTAATGGTATCATGAACGCGAGCTGGTGGGCGGGGATTTGAAAATGCATTGGGCAATAAAGCTTGGGGGCACCATCAATGGCGATTGAAGCAACCAGAAGGATGGAAATCCTTCCTTGGCGAGGTATAGGATTTAGATTTCTTCAATTAAACATTCTCTTGATCATGGTTTGAGTTTTTAGGGTGATTGTAGGGTGTCCAGGGTTATCTCTGCTATCTTAGCGGTCTTCCTTGGTGTAGTTAAATTCTTTACATTTTCCACCTTCCGTGTTACTTATCCCTCTTTTGGAGTGACTGACATAGGTATTACATTGCACATTTTTTTTTGTTATCGTTGTTGTGGTTTTCTATTTTGGGAAACTGAACCGAGTCTTGTCCATTCGACATCGATTTTTTGTCTCATCTAACGATGTGGAGTTTAATACATTTAATACTCGAGTTTTGGTTAGTGATATTTAATCTCCATGTTAAATGAACATCATGTCAGCCTTTGCGTCCTGTTGCTTAGGTTAATGAACTCTAGAATTTTCTCTTTAGTGATAAATAGGTGTTTGATTTATGTAACTCTTAACTGGTGTTGACTTAATTGGAGACGTCAGAGCACTAATGAGTGCAGATGACGAGGTAAAATGGCTTCAGGACGGTCTTTTCACAAAGACTGATTCATTGGGGAAGTCACATGGTGAGTTATTACACACTTCACGTAAACCCCATCTGGCTTCAGACATTTACGACCATTTACATAACTCCCCTCTCGATGTTACTTTAAAACAATCGACTGCTCCAGGCCATATTCCTTTCTCTAGTTTCTCTGTTGAAGCGGGCTCTAAACTTCCACAGTGGGAGACAAAGCATGTTTCCACTAACAAGCAAGGTATAAAAGTTGGTGGTCCGTCGATGAGATTTAGGAACTCTTTTAAACCTTATACCCATACTGGTGTCTGGAGAAAGGTGTGGAAGCCAAACAAGAGAAATAGGAGGATGGTATTGGGCACAGACGTGGGCCTTGAGGAAACTTCCAAGTTAGCCCTTTATGGCTTGGTGGGTAGGCTCTCATGTGTTTATCTTGTCGATTGTCCTATGTCAGGTTGGATTACAAAGAACTGGGTTCCGGTCCTCGGATATGCTCCTGAGCTCCTTTGCCTTACGAAAGGTTGGATGGGATTTATCTGTAAATCTTTGAAAGATGTAGATATTTTGTTGAAAACCTTATGGGTTATTGGGGGAAGCAGCCTTGCATTGAAAAGGTGGAGGGTGGCTTTCAACCCGCAGACGAAACACTTATAGTTCCGACACTTGTGGGTCCTCTTGTCGGGCTTGCCACTACATTTGTGGAACAAAGGAGCATTGAGGGCGATTGGAGATGCTTTGGGGCATTTCATCACTCTGGAACATTCAACTTTGGAAAATTTTGTAAGGAAGGTGGGGAAGATTTTAGTTGAAATCGATTTGCATGGTGGACTTATGGAGGCTATCGATATTGAATGGTGTGGTCGTTTTTTAACCCAGTGGTTGGACTATGTGGGTATCCCATTTCAGTGCAACTGGTATAGAGGTAGTGGACATCTCCGTCAGGATTTCACTGGAAAGTCAGTTGAAGAGAAGATGGAAAAAGTTCTACTACATGAGGACCCACCCAACTATGTGTTTAATGGGGATTCCTTCGGATGTGATCCTATTTACTATGGACCTGAGCCAATTTCACAGTCCGAAGAGTTGACTACTCTCTTAGGTAAATTAAAAATCTTTTGTCCGATTTTTTTTATGTCACTTTCACTTTGGGAAAGAGATGCATTGGAAAATTCATGTCGGCTCTAAGCTTCTACTACTTTTGATAAAGGTCGGGACAATAAGGACCTTGATGAAACTCCTCCTGATGTGGTGACTTTTGTTTTACCTATTATCGGGAATACTTCTCCCTCGGGGTCGGGGCATTGTATGTCCAATACTCTGAAATTACCTTCTACTACTCTTGCAGCCCTTGGTCGGCAGTCCCTTCTTTTACCTTGCCAACCTGATCCATGCTCCTCTCTGCCTCCTTCCCTTCCTCCCCTAGCAGACTCTGGGATTGAGTCGAACTTCAGAGAGTCCGAGGAAGGTGAATCATCACTCATTGTTTTCTTGGACTCTCTGATTCCTTTTATTAGGGATAATAATACTTCGATCAAGTTGCCCACTTATTTGGGGAAGGTCGTTCATAACTCTGCAGAAAACATGGAGGTTTCCACATCAAAGGATCGGCCAGGGGAGTCAAGGAAAGAATTTTCTTGGTCCTGGGGCATTGGTATTGAACTCTCACCCATAAAGACTCGTAGCACACAAAAAAAGCTAGCAAAAAAGTTAACACAAACTGATGTTACGGTTCCTCCCTCCACTGATAGTGGGGCTCTTAGAGAATTGAAAGCCCTGGCGAGGACTAAATAATGTTATTAATGTCCTTAAACATCAGAGGGGTTGGAGGCACCCTCAAAACGGCCTCAGTCCAGAGACTCTTGGAGAATACTCGTCCTGAAATTGTATTTCTACAAGAAACCTTGGTAACTGCTCAAAAAGCTAGGGATTTCATGAACCACTTGCGACCTTCCTGGGTTTCGTGTGTAGTTAACTCTGTGGGCAGTTCTGGGGGATTGTTAGTCTCTTGGAACCCGAATATTTTTTATTTGGTTCCTTTTCTTACAGTTGGTGGTGTTTTGTTAACAAGCGGGTGTACATTAAACGACAAGGATTTAGCATTGCTTAATATGTATGGACCGCTCTCTGATCGGATACAATTCTGGAAATCAAATGAAGACAGTGACATTTTATCTATCAAGAATTTAATCATTGTCTGGGACCTAAACATTATTTTATCCCCGGATGAGGTATGGGGAGGATCGTCCGGGTCAGGGATTACAGAGTTTTATTACAGATATCTTTTCACATCCAACTATCTGATTGATATCAAACTAGCAAAGCTAATACCCACTTGGTGGAACGGGCGTTGTGGTCAAGATGCGATTGCAAGGAGGTTAGATAGAGTATTAGCTTCCGAATATTTATTATCTGATGTCGGTCATTATAGATCATGGGTCGAGCTTCCTTTTATATTTGATCGTGCGCTAGTATTTCTTCAACTCGATCTACCACCGCTCTTTAAAGCCTATCCCTTTAAACTAAATGCTCAGTGGTTGAAAGATCAGGATTTTGTGGAATTAGTCTTCAAATTTTGGAAAGACCCGGTTTTCCAGTCTGAATTTGGCAAACAACACAAGATCGTTTGGAAACTAAAAATACTAAAGTCACAAACAAAGCTTTTGTTTAAATAGAAATTAGGCAGGAATAAAGAGAAGTTGGTGACTCTTGAATCAACCATTAAAGACTCGACTTTCCTCTTGGCAAATGATCCTACTAATATTGAAACAGAATTATCCCTCCGACAGATGGAATCAGAAAGAAACAGCATATTAAAAGGGATTGAAGAACAGTGGAGGTTGTGCAGCAGAGTTATTTGGATGGCTAGCGGGGATAGTAATACACATTTTTTTCACAAGTGTGCTACACACAACAGAGCCCGGAAACATATATGGGATATTATGGATACTACCAGACTAAAGATTACAGATCAAGGTGCTATTAAGGAAGAATCGGCTCATCATTTCAAAAATTTCTACAAGGATCATAACTCATCGAACACCATTGAACAATTAAAAATTATTGAACTTTTTCCTCGGATTGTAAATGAAGATGAGTCTTGCATCTTTTACAATCTTGTTACTTTGGAGGAGCTAAAAGTTGTCTTAGTCCTTTTCAAGAAGGAGAACTGTCCAGGGCCGGACAGTTGGACAATTGAATTTTTCACTTTCTTCTTTGATTTAGTCGGGGCGGATCTTCTAGAGATGGTGGAAGAATAAAAAATATTAGGAACTATCATTGGAAGCTTAAATTCAACCTTTTTGACATTGATTTTGAAGTCAAACAAGCCGGTCACCTTTGAGGATTTTCACCCGATATCATTGTCCAATCTATGCTATAAGGTGATTTCAAAAATCATAGCTAAGCGAATAAAACCTTTTCTATCCAGAACTCTCTCCGAAGAACAGCTCGGGTTCTTAAAAGGAAGGAGGATTCAAGACGCGATTGGCACGGCATATGAAAGCCTCCATAGCATTAAAAAGAAAAAATTAAAATCGCTTGTCCTAAAACTGGATTTAAGGAAAGTGTATGACTGTATTGATTGGCTACTTTTAAGATTGATCCTTCTAAAAGGGTGTTTTGGAATACAGATGACAAACTGGATCATGCTATGCATCACATCATCTTCCTTTGCAATATTACTAAATGGTGAGGCCACAGAGTTCTTCAGAAGCGGTAGAGGATTACACCAAGGCTGCCCATTATCACCACTACTTTTTATTCTAGTGATGGAGGGACTCAGTTTATTACTAAAAGCTAGTATTGGTGAAGGCAAGCTCTTAGTTATAAAAGTGTCCAGATTATTAAAAATTATTCATCTATTATTTGTGGATGACATTCTCATTATGTCAAAGGCTTGTTTAATTGAGTGGAAAGAAATTATCAATATTATCAATTTATTTTGTAAAGCTTCTAGGCTGGCGGTTAATCACACCAAGACTATTGTACACTTTGAAGGGCTCACAGAGTGTGAATTAGCCCCTTTCAAAACAATCCTTCCTTATACCTTCAGTGATCTGTCGACTGGGTTCAGTTATTTCGGCTATTATCTAAAGACAGGGACGCATAAGGCAGGTGACTGGGATTGGATTGTTGCCAAAATTACCAAGAAAATTAGTTTATGGTGTAACAGATGGCTCTCGATAGGAGGCAGATACATTCTAATCAAAACAGTGTTGGAGGGTCAGCACGTTTATTGGATGTCAATGGAAGTTATTCCTCGACCTATCTTAAACAAGATAAAAAATTTGATGTTTCACTTTCTTTAGAGTGGTCAAAATGAATCGAAGCAATATCATCTTTGTAGATGGGAGGCATTATCCAAACCAAAGAAAAATGGAGGTTGGGGACTTCGCAACCTTGTACATTTCAATTTGGCATTGACTACAAATACCCTTTGGAGGGTTTTAACGCAGGGTAGTATCTGGCAAGGAGTTGTAATGGATAAATACTTTTCAAACATCATTGTTATAAACTGGTTCAGACTTGCATCACAAAAAATATGCTCGGCTTCCAAGATTTGGACGAGTCTGATCCGTTATGTTCATGTAATTACACATTGGCTTGCTTGGCACCCAGGATCCAAACACTCATCTCCAGTGGCAAAGACCGAATACTGGGCATTGGTGACAATTCAATCCTTAGCGTTGAGACTCTATCCTATTTAAATCAAAAAAGAATTACTGTGCTATCACAAGCCATTGATGGGCACGATCCAATTACTCAATCAGAGTTATGTATGAGCAGTGAAAAATTGGAATTCTCCGGAGAACAAAATTTTGAGTGGGAAAATTATATAAAAGAACTAAAAATGGTTGGGATTACACTCAATAACAATAAGCACACCTTACTTTGGACAAGAGACGATTCTTCTGGGAATATAATTGTTAAAAACATTTATGCAACCATTATTTACACACAACATCTCCCAATTTGGCGTGGCTAGAAAGTTAACATATGGAAGTGGAAGTTACAATTAAAGATAAAAATCTTTGTATGGTTGGTCGTTGATAACCAGATCCTTACCTAGGAGGTTTTAAATAAAAAAAGGTTGGGAGGGCCCAGGTCTCTGCATACTATGTAAACATAATACTGAAGATATAGATCATCTCTTTTTACATTGCTCATTTTCAAAAATTGTTTGGTCCAGGATATCCTATAGGCTACAATTTAAAAAAACTTGGGCTAGGAATACTCTTATAGAATGCTTTGATTCTTGGACAAAAAATAATGCAGTTTCAAATAGCTTGGTAGCTATTACATGCTGGAATATATGGATTGAAAGAAACAAAACAATCTTTGAGGAGAAATCTCCTTCTGCTTGGGTTGTTGTTTTTAAAACTCTCAGATCACCCATTACATTCCCACTTACACAAAAAGTAGAGAATATCAGACAGAGGTCGATTGCACTTTATGAGGATTGCACCTGTGCTTTTTTTGATGGAGCAGCTACAATGGGGGGTCAAAACTGTGGAGAAGGGGGCGCCATAATATGTCCTGATTCAACTGAATATAGGTGGTTTGTCAATTGTGGTGGAGGAACTAATACTAAATCCGAGCTTCTGGGTGCTTGGGCCACTCTCACTTTAGCAAAATAGCTTAATATTCAAAATTTACAATTGATGGGGGATTCCAAGGTGATCATTGAATGGCTAAAGCATAATGGAAATCTACAATCCACTATTATTGAAGGTTGGAAGCGTAGAAATTTGGAGTTGACTTCATCCTTTCAGGCTATTCACTATCATCATATCTACAGGGAGTTCAACAAGGTGGTTGATCTATTATCAAAACAGGCCCTGCTGGAACTTAAAGGAAGATTACCATATTTTATTTGGGATGGAGGAACGACTAGTCCTCCATATTATATGGAACTTTTCTAAAGTTTTCCTTAGGTTATTTTTCCGAGTTCGTCAGAGACTTAGACTCGTGACATAGTATCTCTTGATTATATGAAGCGAATATTGTCTTTGTTTTTGTTAGCCCTCAGTGGTGAGGTTTTTATTGGCTTCACTTTGATGTAATATCTTGGTAGAGGACAATTTTGGACCTTTGTAGTGGACTGTCATGATGACTATATGTATCGTTTTGGATCTAATAGTATCAACTATGAATAAGGATCCTATGAAGATGTTAAAAAAAAATATTATCTAATATAATTATTTTGCGAATTTTCTTTTGGATAAAAAAAATGAACATTTCATTTTAACATGATCAACCCTTAATAATATAAAATAACATTTTTTATTTAGAATACATCGCCACAACCAAATTCTATCAGTGCTTTCTTTTTGTTTACTTTTCAACATTGTATATTATTCATGTTCTGCTATTTTTACTAATTAAATATATTTAAAAAATGAATATTTATTACAAATAATCATCCCTTTAATACAAATACAAATAAAAATAAAGTGAATATTTATTATTAGCGAGAGTTATTTCTATTTTGATGTTTTTCTATGTTGCTTTGCTTAGTCGTTTTTTCCGAAAATTTCTAGGTGTGCGGGTTGGCGGACTCACGGGTTCACATTTATAGTCATACTTTTGTATTACGAGTCCTACCGACGACTTCCTCATTCCATACTTAGCCACTTTTTCGATCAGGGGTTCCCGGGCTGGTGGGCTCAAAATTGGGCTTCTATTGTTCCGTGTCCTCCAAACAGCACTCGGAGTTCTACGATATACAAAATGACAACCGGACTCTTGGGTTGGCGGGCTCAATATTGCACTTATATTATAAATTTTGAAGAAGCCTTAAAAAGTAATTTAGTTCTAAAATAAATAAATAAAGGTTATTTATTAAGGATTGATCATGTTAAAATGAAATGTTGATGATACCATTAACTTTAATTATGGTAATTCTTACTTTATTTTCTTAAAATTTAACTTATGAATAAAGTAATTCAACTTGAGATAGTAATTCAGAAGTTAAATTTTAAGAAAATAAAGTAAGAATT
>SNQJ01S0181424.1:11566-23542 GCA_010110895.2 Picea sitchensis
ACGAAAGCCTTGGCTCGCTCCAAGTAATGTTAGTACTCTCTTTGAACATACGAGGAATTGGAGGTACACTCAAGTCAGCCTCCTTCAAAAGATTATTAGAGTGTTCAAAGCCTGATATCTTATTTCTCCAAGAAACCCTCTCGGCTGACCATAAAGCCAAAGATTTTGTGCATCATTTTCGTCCTTCGTGGGTCTCGGAAGCTGCTAATTCTATTGGATCTTTCGGAGGTCTGTTGGTGGCATGGGATCCCAGCCTTTACAACTTGAGACCCTTCCTTTCTAGTGGGGGTATTCTGATCCTCGGCCGTTGTTTAGCTTCCAAGCAGAATGTCGCTTTACTAAATTTATATGGGCCCTGTGTGGATAAACAGAGTTTTTGGTCTAACCTTGATTCTATTGGTCTTCCCTCCATTCCAAACCTCATCATTGGTGGAGATCTTAATATAATTCTTTCGGCTGACGAAAATTAGGGAGATTCCTTCCTGCCAGGTCCTTCGGAAGCCCACTTCAAAAGGATTTTTGATAAAAACAACCTGATTGATATTCGGCCGTGTCGACTAACTCCCACTTGGCGAAATGGGAGGACTAGACCTGCTGCGGTTGCCAGAAGACTAGATCGCTTCCTGGTTGCTGAAAGTATCGTGTCCTCGTCAGGTTTCCCATCTTCGTGGGTTGAGTTTCCTTTTGTGTCCGACCATGCGCCTGTCCTTCTTCAGTTAAGGTTTCCGGTGCTACAACCTTCTCCACCATTTAAGTTTAATCACCATTGGCTATCATCCGAGGCTTACTCCGATTTAGTTTATTTGGTTTGGAGGGATCCTTGCTTTCAAACTGAAGAAAATCCTCAACGGCAGCTAATGTGGAAACTAAAAGCTCTCAAATCAAAATCGAGAGATTGGTTCCACGATTTAAAAGCAGTGCAGAAATCTTGTTTAAACAAACTGGAATCGGATATTTCTCTTCTTATTCACTCCTCGTCCAGTGTCGCTTTGACTCTAGAGGAGTCGGCCACTCTAAAACAGTTGGAATCAAAGAGAGCCTCCCTTCTTCTTTCGGAGGAAAACCGCTGGAGACTGAAAAGCCGTGAGACTTGGTTAAAATGTGGTGATACTAATTCAAGATTTTTTCATAATGTGGCCAGCTTCAACAGAGATAAAAAGATCATTTGGTCGATTAAAGGTAGTGATGATGTAATTCTTATCGGTCAGAGGGCCCTCCAGGATGAAGTTGTTTCTTATTTCAGTCGCCTATACAAAAAAGACACAAATCTTGATCTCCGAGGGATGGTGTCCACGGCCAGTCTCTTTCCCCGTTTTGTCTCTGCTGATGAGGCAGCCGACCTCTACAAACCAACTACCCTGTCAGAGATAAAACAAATTCTGGTTCATTTCAATTCGGAAAGAAGTCACGGGCCTGATGGCTGGACAACTGAATTCTTTTGTTTCTTTTTCGATCTTGTTGGTTTGGATCTTCTTCAGATGGTGGAAGATTCTCGTATCACTGGCAAAATTGTGGGCAGTCTCAATTCTACTTTTTTAGTCTTGATTCTGAAAGAAAGTAACCCGCTCTCCTTCAGTGATTTCCGCCCGATCTCCCTCTGCAACCTCATTTACAAGTTAATTTCAAAGGTCATTTCAAACCGGATCAAGCCTTTCCTCGAGAGGAGACTCTCAGCTGAGCAGTTGGGCTTCTTACGGGGCAGAAGGATTCAGGATGTGATTGGAGCTGCCCATGAAGGTATCCACGGTATCAAAAAGTTTAATCAAAAAGCATTGGTTATGAAATTAGATCTCAAACAAGCTTTCGATTGCATCGATTGGGAGTTCCTGAGATTGATTCTTTTCTCAACTGGGTTTGGCGACTTGCTCATCGATTGGATTATGTCTTGTGTCTCTAGCGCAAACTTTGTTGTTATGATTAATGGTGAGGCATCCAGATTTTTCAAAAGTGAGAGGGGGCTCCGCCAGGGATGCCCTCTCTCCCCCTATCTCTTTATTCTGATTATGGAAGGTCTCAGCCTTCTTCTCAAAAAAAAATTCTCCGAGCACCTCATCTCCGGCATAAAGGTCTCTAAATTTATAAAATTGGTTCACCTCTTGTTTGTTGATGACATTCCTCTCTTGTCAAAGGCAGATTTATCGGAGTGGTTGGTCATCCTCGAGGTACTGCAGCTTTTTTGTTCTGTCTCAGGTTTATCCATTAATTTCTCCAAATCCTCTTTCCATTACTGGGGTATTTCGGATGCTGAACTGCTCATTCTCAAGAACTCAGTTCCTTACACCTTTGTAAACCTGAGTGAGGGCTTCAGGTATCTCGGATTCCAGTTGAAATTGGGATCCTCCTCCCCGAAAGATTGGAAAGGGTCGGTAGCTCATTTTGAAAGAAGGATAAATTTTTGGTGTAACAAATGGCTTTCCCTGGGGGGTCGTTACATCCTGATTAAGTCGGTTCTTGAAAGTCTTCCAGTTTTCTGGATGTCACTGGAAAAAATACCAAACAAGATCATTATACTTTTACGGAGACTCATTTTTAATTTTCTGTGGAATAGTCATCCAGGTCACTTTCGTTTTCACCTGTGCAATTGGGCTGACCTGTCCAAACCTCGGAAAAATGGGGGCTGGGGGCTCGTGAACTTGTCCTTGTTCAATTCGACTCTCCTGGCAAATTCCTTTTGGAGAGCTACCTCCATTGATAGTATCTGGCATCGCATTATAGCTGACAAATATTTGGGTTCCTTACCTCTTGCTAGATGGATCCGTAAGCCTGCATTTCAGTTGAGAAAGGTTTCTCCCTTCTGGAAAGGTTTGGTTACTTCTATCCCTACTATTCTTCATTGGCTTGTGTGGAAACCAGGAGATGGTACAGAGATTCGTATAGGTGGTGACAAAATACTTGGCTTGGGCAACCGGTCCCTCCTATCCTCCGATCTGCGGTCTCTTCTCCGGCAACAAAATATTTTTCATCTTGCACAGGTTAATTTACAGCCAGGTTGCCGCTCCCTTCCTGATAGATGGCTGAACATCAAGGATTTAAAATTAAGTAACCAGTCAGCGATTGAGTGGGACCATTACACCTCGGCTCTCAAAGATGTTGGAGTCTCACTCTCCTCTTGTCCTGATACCCTTCGTTGGGCCGGTGGAGATGCCACGGGAAACATTACAGTCAAGAACCTTTATAAAGCTCTACTCAATCAGCGTTTTTTTTTATTTAGATAGCTCATGGTTCTCACTTATCTGGCGTTGGGAGATCCCCATAAAGCTGAAATTATTTTTTTCGCTTGCTGGAAAGGAGAAATCACTTACCTGGGACTTGTTACGCCGGAGGGGTTGGGAGGGGCCGAGAATCTGCCTTCTCTGTAGTAGAGCGTCTGAAGACATACATCATTTACTGGTACATTGCTCATTCACTCAGCTGGTTTGGTCTCATGTGCTCAGTCACCTATCGTTGCATTCAACATGGAGCGACTCCTCCCTCTCAAATTGTTACACTCGGTGGCTGGCCCAAACCTCGGCGCCTAAGTCTTTATCGGTTCTTGTTTCCTGGCAGATTTGGACTGCCCGTAACCGTGCCACCTTTGATTCCAGTCCTCCTTCACTGCAAGTGGTGCTTCAAAAAGTATTGAGCTCCTTCCATTGGAAACAGCCATTGCAAAAGCCTCTAAAATTTAAAGTCTGCGATTTAAATTTGCTGGATGGCTACACTGTAGCATGCTTCGATGGTGTTTCTCTGTCCAGTGGTGGCTGTTGTGGCCCAGGGGGTTTCTTCAAAACTCACCCATCTAGGATTACACTGTGGTTCTTAAATTGCGGTGTAGGCACAAATAATAAAGCGGAGCTTTTGGGCTTATGGGCTGCCCTCTATCTTGCCTCCTGCTGGTCAATAAGTCACCTACACGTCCTTGGAGATTCTCGAATTATCATTGATTGGATTTCTCATAAGTCCAAGCTCCAAACAGTCCACAATGATAGCTGGAAGGATAAAACAATGGAGCTGTCAAAAACTTTCACCGACGTCAACTTTCATCATATCCCCAGATCTCAAAATAGAGAGGCGGACGCCCTCTCAAAAAGGGCTTTAAAGGAAGTTGTCGGTAGACTCTCGGTTTTCCATAGAGATAGAGGAGTAGAGAGTCCTATCACATCTATAAATGTCTTTGAATGATGTGGGCTGCCTTCCTTTTTTTGTTGTTGGTGGTTTTTGTGGGGGCCTTGCTCAGTATTTTGTTACCTTCAATTTTCGGTTGTTCCTCCTGTGTTTGCTTGTTTTGGTCCCTCCCTGTTGGTGGACTCTCCGGGCTTCGGATGCTGGAAGCTTGGCATTAAAATACGGCTCCTCATTGACTGTTTGGCTTGTTTTGGTCCCTCCCTGTTGGTGGGCATTCCGGGCTTCGGTTATGCTGGCAGCTTTGCATTGTAAAACATTTATACTTTATATAAATTGGAGTAATTTTCTCTTGGAAAAAAAGGCTATTAGGTAGCATATATTTGTGGAATATAATAATGAAATTATTGTTTAAAAAGATAGGGAGAGAAGGAGTAAGTATGAAATGACTAGATGGCAGAAATATTTATTACAGTAACATTGGGGGAAGTGAAGGGAGCAATAAGACTTCAAATTTTTTGGCCAATAAAATATCAGATAAATGAGATTTAAAATTTAAAATTAATGATTACTTTTTAAAACTTTAGATAAAATGGTGTATATTTTATGGTCAACCATAAACTAATAGAAAGTCAAACCTAACTCAACATTATATACCATGCCTATCCACAAGTATAATAACATTACATCATATAATTTGAATATCAATACATCATTGAGTATAAATATGAATTATACATTTCACATAGAATAACATTACATCATATAATTTGAGTATATATATTTTAATAGTTTATTATATATATTTTTTTTAATTTGTAATTTTATTTTATTATAAATAAATAAAATTATATTATATATATGTTTTTTAATGTTTATTATATTTTTGTAAGTAACCTCTTGTATGAAAAGTTATTATACTTTTCTTTTTCTATATTGGGAATCGACAACTCGCGTCGAGACATGGGGTCGATACTCGTCTGCTACCACTATAACTCCAGGTGCTCCACGTAGCCCACAAGAATGAACCACAAGTAAATCGGGGTGAGAATCGAACTTGAGACCTCATTTTTATAAATTTCCTTCCATTTACACGATACTTGCCAATCGGTCTATACCTGCCAAATAAGTTATTATACTTATTTAACACTTTACATTTAAACTTTTGTTAAATTATCTTAATATATTTTAAAAATAAAGTTAAAAATTCATTAAATTAAGTTTATTAAATTCATTTACATGTTTTTATATATTATGATATCTTTTGAAAATCTCATTATGTAAATTTTCACACCTAGTCATAATGTTGGAAAATTATTGTGTATGAGGTTTCTAAACGTCCAACGTTTTTAGTGGACACTCCACCCATCATCATGGACATGAAAAGCTAGTATGGTAAAAAAGAATGTTGGCTTTCATATTTACAAAATAGGAGAGCAAGTGATTGTCAAGGGAATGAGAAAAGGTTAACTAAATTATGGTAAGTAGCCATTAATATTGGGAGATGAGAAATATTATTTAATGGTAATGAGAAAACATATTGAAATAAGTGGTCAAAATTAGTAGGCTAGATTAGGGGAGAAATAATAATAAAATATAAGGGAATAAAAATTAGAAATAGTCGTTAAGTTAACTAAATGCAAAGGGGGGATAACGGTTAGAATGATACTTTAATTAGGGGAGGAAATTAGAAAGATTCAAGAAATAAAATTAAATAATATCAAGGATTTACACAAATTAAAGTGAGAAAATAATACAGGTAAAAATCTTTAAAATAGGGGAAAAAAATCAAAGGAAGCAGGTAGATCAAACGGAGAAGTGATTTTAGAGAGATGCAGAGCCACGATGTCAGGATGGTGGAGAAACATAATAGGAGAAGAGGAGAGGAGGAAGGATGGAAACGAGAAGGACCAAGATCTAAAAGAAGGATGCCTGATGGTCAAGGTGATGTATGGTGGGCTTCCAGGATTGGCTCAGCTTGTAGTCGTCATCCCGGTTAAAGTTATTAGGATGTTTTTCGATTTCAAGGGCTTCCCGAATGAGATGGGAGGAGTAATGTGGGGCAGAGGATAGAATTTTTGTTTGGTCAAAGAAAATAAGGTGCTTAGAGCTAAAAGAGTGTTCAACAATAACTAATTTGGAGATTCAGTTATAGGTGGTATCAACTATATGCTCTTTATGTCGGGCTATAAAGGTTCTACCTGTTTGACCTATGTAAGATTTTCCACAAGAGGAGGGAATTTGGTAAACTCCTGGGCCAAGCATTGGGTCAGATTTATCTTTAGCAATTCTGAAAAGTTGTTTTAGGGTTTTGTAAGATTTGAATATGGTTTTAATATTATTCTTAGCTAAGAGCTTCGAGATCTGATCGATGATGCCTTGGATATAAGGCAGAGAGATGAGAGCACGAGGAGGGGATGAGGGAGAGGGAGAGGTGATTTTAGGTTTAGGGTTGTTGGTTGAGCGGAAAGCGTGGGTGATTTGATAAAGAGAGTAGCCATTTGGTATCCCCTCCTCGTGCTCTTGTCTCTCTGCCTTATATCCAAGGCACCACCAATCAAATCTTAAAGCTCTTAGCTAAGAAGAATATTAAAACCGTATTCAAATCTTACAAAACCCCAAAATAACTTTTCAGAACTGCTAAAGATAAATCTGACCCGATGCTTGGACCAGAGTTTACCAAATTCCTTGCTCTTGTGGGAAATCTTACATAGGTCAAACTGGTAGAACCTTTAAAGCCCGACTTAAAGAGCATACAGTTGATACCACCTATAACCAAATCTCCAAATTAGTTATTGTCGAACACTCTTTTAATTCCAAGCACCTTATTTGCTTTTATGAAACAAAAATTCTAGCCTCCGCCCCACATTACTCCTCCCTTCTAATTCAAGAAGCCCTTGAGATCGAAAAAAATCCTAATAACTTTAGCCAGGAATTTGACCACAAGTTGAGCCAATCCTGGAAGCCCACCATATATCACCTTGACCATTAGGCATCCTCCTTTTAAATCTTGGTCCTTCTCTGCCTTGGATATAAGGCATAGAGATGAGAGCGCGAGGAGGGGATGAGGGAGAGGTGATTTTAGGTTTAGGGTTGTTGGTTGAGAGGAAAGTGTGGATGATTTGATAAAGAGAGTAGTCATTTGGTATCCCCTCCTCATGCTCTCGTCTATCTACCTTATATCCAAGGCACCACCGATCAGATCTTAAAGCTCTTAGCTAAGAAGAATATTAAAACTGTATTCAAATCTTACAAAACCCTAAAATAACTTTTCAGAAATGCTAAAGATAAATCTGACCTGATGCTTGGCCCATGAGTTTACCAAATTCCATGCCCTTGTGGGAAATCTTACATAGGTCAAACTGGTAGAACCTTTAAATCCCAACATAAAGAGCATACAATTGATACCACCTATAACCAAATCTCCAAATTAGCTATTGTCGAACACTCTTTTAATTCCAAGCACCTTATTTGCTTTGACGAAACAAAAATTCTAGCCTCCGCCCCACATTACTCCTCCCTTCTAATTCGGGAAGCCCTTGAGATCAAAAAACTTCCTAATAACTTTAGCCGGGAAGATGACCACAAGTTGAGCCAATTCTGGAAGCCCACCATATATCACCTTGACCATTAAGCGTCCTCCTTTTAGATCTTGGTCCTTCTCGTCTCTATCCTTCCTCCTGTCCTCTTCTCCTATTTTGTTCCTCCACCATCCCGACATCGTGGCTTGCATCTCTTTGAAATCACTTATTTGTTCAATCTATCTGCTTCCTTTTATTTTATTTTATTTTTTCCCTCTTTTAAAGAATTTTTATCATTCTAATTGTTATCCCCCCTTTGCATTTAATTAATTGAAATACTATTTCTAATTTGTGTTCCCTCATATTTTATTATTATTTCTCCCCTAATCTAACCGACTAATTTGACCACTTGTTTCAATATGTTTTCTCATCACCATTAAATAATATTTCTCATCTCCCAATCTTAACCGCTACTTACCATAATTCACTTATGATTTCCTCAACGATCACTTGCTTTCCTATTTTATAAATATAAAACTCACCATTATTTTTTATCATATGAATTTTTTATGTCTGTGATGATAGGTAGAGTATCCACATTTTACATCCACGAAAATTCTCTAACATCTTTTGAAAATCTCAAAATTACATCTTTATATTCATTACAACCATAAAAAAAATTAAAACTAAAAACAAAATCTTTAAATTTAAAACCAATCTTCAATAAGCTCATTTAAAAGTTCCTAAATTATATTTCCTTCCTTTTGAATTAAGATTTGCCACATGCCATGTACTTGGAGACATATACACACCTAGTTTGGATAAAGAATTAGAAGTACATTTCTATATGAAAAAACATGTAAAAAGGTAACTTCATTTATATATAAAAATGTTAAATATTAAATAAACTTTAATAAGTGGAGTGCGATGGTGGGAACCTGTAAGTTAAATTTTCTAGTTTGTTAGACATCACATTCATCACATAGGTGGAGTGTGATGGTGGGAACCTGTAAGTTTAAACCTGCAACTCCTTGCCAATGGAAATCGGTTTGGTCTCCCCCTCCCCCAATTTAGTCTCTGAGTTCCCATTACTACTAGCGGTAGTTCCACTCCCTCCGCTCCTCTGTCATTTTTCTTGTGTCTTCCTGCCTGACCCTTCCTGTCAACTCACTGCAGTTATTTTACTATTTTTTTTTGGACAAACAACCTTAACTACCCTGGGCACCCACCTCCTCGGTCTTCGCTTCAGTCTGCAACTATGCTCAGTGGAATCTAGGTGGCTTCGGGAGAAGCTTCCACGCTACGTGCACCCATGGAGGCTAAAGTCAGCGCACTCATGGGTGCAAATGACAATGAATTTTGGCATAGCGCTGAACTATCCTCCTTGGCAGACGAGCTCTCAAAATTCGTGTGTTTTAACTCTTCTTTGCAGCGGGATTTGGGCTCCATTTACACCTCTAATATACCTCTGCCTCTATCTTCCCTCTGTCCCACTCCTTAGATGGTTTTACCTCTACTGTGCTCTCTCGACATCTCTGCAAAACAAATATAGTTGTTTGGGTCCAGTCGACCTGGAGGCCACTTCTTGGCTATACTCCAGAAATTTCCTACCTGACGCGTGGGTGGTTTAGCTTCCATCTACACTCCCCTGAAGACTCGACATTGATTCTAAATGGACATTGGTTATTTGACGGAGGAAGCCTCATGCTCAAAAGGTGGCGAATTAGTTTAAACCTTGCATAAGACTATTTTCGTCTACGCCACCTTTGGGTCCTCCTCCTCGGTCTACCACTCTACCTCTTGAACGCAAAAGCCTTAGAGGCTATTGGTACTAGTCTTGGCAAGGTTCTAGCTATAGATTTGAAAGCCTTGGAAGCTCCTATCAAAAGGGTGGCCAGAGTCTTGGTGGAACTTGACATCCATGAAGGCTTACAGGATACACTTGATATCGAATGGCATGGACGTACTATACTCCAAAACATTGATTATCTTGGTATACCTTTCAGGTGTACCCTCTACAGACAGATTGGTCACCTGCGAAACCAATGTTTGGGTAGATTGGATGAGGAACTGTCGGAAGAGTCTATGATCAAGATTTCAACCAAGTTGGACTCACTTTGTGACCACACCACTGCTCTGCCTACTGACAACTTTGAAGCAGTCGACACAACCGCTATGAACACAACCACCGGTAATTTGAAACTTTTATGTCCTTATCTATACTTCTCTTTATCTTCTTTGGAAATGGATCTCATAGATAACTCGCCCACTATCATTTGAAATTCCCCTCCTACTCACTTCAGCGACCTACCCACGTCGAAGCAGAACCAACCTCTAACTTCGATTTCAGTTCCTCTGAGACCGGGCTCACAGACCTCCCTTACACCTTTTCGTTCCCCAACCTTACACTTGGATAAGTCTCCAAGAGAGCTACCTTCTATTAGCCCTTTTCCTTTAGCCCCTCGGGCTACCCTCCCGCACCTGGATGAAGCAACCAAGGATTGTACCCTTGATCATGTTACTCTTCCTTCCCTACAAGATTCTTTGACTGGTCTGGATGGGGAGTCTTTGGAGCCCCTGGAGGTACTAGTTGTAGGCCATAGAGAATCTGAGCCGAAGGATAATACTCTAGCTGAACTACTGGACAACCTAGTTTCATCCTACAGGGAAGTTCTCTCCCCTATCCCCATCCCTACCTACTCTAGGAAAGCCATCATTCGCCCACTGGAAAAATCTTCAACTTATGTTTCCATTAACAACTCTGAGGATTTTCTGGGCAAGGAATATGTTTGGTCGAAAGGAAGGGGTTTTGAACTCTCTCTTATCAAAACCAGGAGTGCTCGCCGCAAAGAGGCTTCTTTGGACAAACCACGTGTTACTTCTTCCACTACTACTCATCTTGATCTTGGGGCGCTTAGAGGCATCAAAGCCCTAGTGAGAGAAAAACCATGATACTTCTCACTCTAAATATCATAGGGGTGGGGGGGACCCTCAAATCTGCCTCCTTCAGACGCTTACTCAACAAGACCACTCAAGACATTGTCTTCCTACAAGAAATTCTTGTCGTTGGCTCTAAAGTGAGAACTTTTATGAACAACTTTCGTCCTAACTATCACACTGCAACTGCTAGTTCTTCGGGCATCTCGGGTGATTTAGTAGTCACTTGGGATCCTACTATGTTTACTCTGGTACCTCATATTTGTTGTGGTGGTGTCCTCTTGATAGGTACTAGTCTCTGGAATGCACAACCAATCACTTTATTGAATATGTATGGTCCATGCATCGATAGGAAAAAATTTTGGGATCGGGTGGCAGACAGTGGCCTCTTCGATGGTACCAATCTGATTATTGCTGGTGATCTAAATTTTACTACCAACATTGGAGAAATTTGGGGATCCTCAACAACTATGGATAATGGATCCATTGGCTCACAACTCTCCTACAAAATCACAACTTAGTGGATTTTCCTCTGGTTGCTATCGTTCCTACTTGACGCAATGGGCACACGGGTCTAGATGTTATTTCTAAAAGATTGGATCGGTTCCTTCTCACTCAAGACTTGGCCCTACAGGGTGGTAGATTAAAGACTTGGGTTGATTACCCCTACTTCTCAGATCACGCCTCGATCCTTCTACACTTGGATCCTCACTTGACTAAAAAATCCTACCCTTTTAAGTTCAATTCGAGTTGGCTTCTGGATCAGAGCTTTACTCTATTTTCAGAGATGTTTGGTTGGAACCCTCTTTTCTGTTTGAGCTGAATGTGCAGACACGCTTGGTCTGGAAACTAAAAACTCTAAAACACAGGGTAAACCGTTGGGCTAAAAACCTCAGAAAACATAGACTTCACAGATTCCATGATCTGTAGACGGATCTAAAGGCCACCCTCCATAGGGACCATCATGATGGAGGACAATTGGGCATTGATTTATCCTTGGATCTTCTAGAATCTGAACGAAACAAAATTCTCATGGCAGAAGAGGCTCTGTGGCGCCAATGTCGCAGGGCAATTTGGTTAAAATGTGGTGACCATAACACAAAAAAATTCCACTACTTTGCTAGTAACTGCAAGAACAAAAAGTATATTTGGGAAATCATCGATGACGTTGGGTTTACTCACAAGGATCAGCTCGCCATAAAAACAACAGCTACAACTCATTTTAAATATTTTGATGGGGATAGAGCCAATCCTTCACTCCCAGACTCTGTTAGAGTGGCTAGCCTCTTCCCCCGTATGGCTACAGCGGAGGACATTCACTTTATGGACAAACCTTGTTCTCTACAGGAGGTAAGAGATGTACTTAAATCATTTGCAATTGATAAAATCCTTGGCCCGGACGGGTGGACCGTTGAGT